>SMGU01010368.1:0-19168 GCA_004348175.1 Puccinia novopanici
AGGTCTGATGACCGGTTTCCGGATCTGAACCCGCTATTAACACTTTTCTTAGTATTAGTGATAATGACTTGGTGGGCTTCGAGGAAGGTCGGTTCGCCGTCAACTGCTCGATGGGATCATCTACATCGAATAGTAAATCAAGCTCTAGGTAGTAATAATGACTCGTCAAAAATGGAGCAAGCTCCCAACTTGAAATCACTTGGCACGGCGGATCCGCTGGATGTAACAGCCACTGCTGAAGTAGTGCCAACCACGATCCCTATCAAAGAACCTAAATGTCCTAACGGAGTCGATGCCTCTTCCGACACAGCTGGACCTAATGCTACTAAGGATGATGACTCCCTTCTCCCTGCCTCAAAGCAAAAACCTAAACGTAGACGAGGGAAGCGACCTGGCCAGAAAGCTGCGGCAGCAGCGGCCAAAGCTGAAGCTGAAGCGGCCAAGGATCTCATGTCATCAACTCCATCTGATTCATCCCCTCCCCAGCCTGGTTCAACGGAACTTGTCTCTTTGCCACTAAGAGCAGCGCCAGAGCCTAAAACCCCTCAGAAGCCCAAACCGAATGTCAAAAAGAGCAAACTACCCAGCTCTGCTAATGGTGTTGATGTCATTCAACCACTCAATCATGCCACCCGAATCACTGCACCAGTCAATCACTCGAACCTGACCGAAAGTGCCCCCAACCCTGCTGCTATCCTTTTGAAAGTGAATGGTGAAAATGTTGAGCAATCAATCAATTCACCAACAGGATTTTCCATGAACGGTCATGGTGGTCTTGAGCCACAGAAAGTTGGCTCGCTGATTGTCACAAATGAAATACTTGGTTTGTTGGGTTTCAAGCTCGTACTTCGTGAGGCCATTTTTTTTTCTTTGCTGATACATTTGTTTGTATGTTTGCTTGGAATATAAAGGGTATGGATCGCATGGTACTGTAGTGCTAAAAGCAACTTTCCAGGGCCGCCAGGTTGCGGTTAAACGGCTACTAAAAGATTTCGTAACCCTAGCAAGTCATGAAGTCAGCTTACTTCAAGAATCTGACGATCACCCGAATGTCGTGCGATATTTTGTTAAGGAATCACTCGACAATTTTCTTTATATTGCATTGGAACTCTGTCATGCAACGCTGTTTGATTTGATTGAAAAACGACAATTCAAGGAGTATGAAGAGTTGGACCGGATCTTTAATGCTAAAAAAGCCTTGAAACAGATCACGTCAGGATTGAGATACCTTCACAAACTCAAGATCGTCCATCGGGACATCAAACCCCAGAATATCCTGATCAGTCTCACTAAATCCTTACCAGTTAGCAGCAAGGCAACAAAGACGAACAAAGCGGCGGCTGGTAAAAGCTTTAGGATGCTGATATCAGATTTTGGATTGTGCAAGAAATTAGAGCTGGATGAAAGTAGCTTTGCACAGACGGCGAATCATGCGGCTGGTTCGTTTGGATATCGGGCGCCAGAGATTTTGAAGGGGCAGGTCAACCTGAGCGAGCAGAGTAACTCAACAACTAGCTCTACCATGATGAACTCCACCGTCCAAAACGTCATTCCAGGCACCGCCCACGGGGGGGAATCCAACGGTTCCTCCTCACTCTCTAATCCAGAATCCTCTCACCATCGCCTGACTCGATCCATTGATATCTTCTCGCTGGGTTGTATATATTACTACGTTTTGACTAAAGGGGACCATCCCTTTGGCTCGCGGTATGAACGGGAAATGAACATCTTGAAGGACGAGGTTTGTTTGGAACAATTGGATGGGCTTGATGAGGAAGCCTTTGAGGCACAACAGTTGATCAGATCCATGATCAGGTCGAATCCGAAAGAGCGGTAAGTTGCGGAACATACAAAAAAAAAAAAACTTGAAGTTAGCTGTTAAAATATATTGCGGTAGAAGGCTGATAGATTGACAATGACATTATCGTATGAAACGTAGACCGACGGCGGAAGAAGTGCTCCAAAACCCATACTTTTGGGAGCCGACAAAACGGCTTAATTTCTTGTGTGATTGTAGCGATCGGTTTGAAATCATGGAACGGGATCCGCCAGAGGAAAGCTTACTCCGACTCGAAGATCAAGAGCAGTTTTTCAGATTCGTCAATCATCATCATCATCCCACCAAGTCCCTCCATCATCATCCTCACATTCATGATCATGATCCTAATCGGCTAGATTGGTATAAAGTGATCGATAGAGCTCTGGTGGATAATTTGGGTAAGTATCGTAAATACGACGGCGGCTCGATTCGCGATTTGTTGAGGGTAATGAGGAATAAAGTCAGTGACATTCCTTGCAATCAATCTAAGTGTCTTGACAAGTGGAATTGATGGTGTGTGTGCGATTAAACAGAAACACCATTTTCAAGATCTGCCGGAAGGGATCAAGAAAGCACTGGGAGATATACCGGAAGGTTTCCTGAACTATTTCAGCAGAAAGTTCCCTTCCCTATTGGTCCACGTCTATTCCGTCATCCTCGATAGTAACCTCAAGTCTGAAAACCTCTTTGCTACTTACTTCCAAATCGACGATCTTTGAAATTCCTTCTCCTTCTCCTCCCCCTCTTATCAAAAGCATCAAAAAATTTATCAAGCAGTCCATTCCTTCTCGTTCAATGTACTTTTCAATCTCTCGCTCGGATAGATTCTCGTGCACCCCATCTGGCGTCTCCTCGTTTTTTTTCCTTTTTTTTTAAAACTTCTTGTTTTTCTTTCTTCAATAATAATGTGTCATTTTCATACTCTTTTTCTTTTGCATTCTTGTCTGTCTCTCTCTCTCGGTGCGTGCAATGCCACATAGTATTACTGTACATATCTCCCGCTGCTCTTGGATCTCAGATATAAAACCATATACCCCCCTTTCCTGCCCCAAGTTTTTCTTCTCTATCTTTCCTTGCTGTCTCTCTCTGGCTTGCCTGTCTGTGTGGTGGATCCCTTTCATGCTTCGTCGTCCCATATCGCTGTGTGTGTGTACATTTTTCTCTTCTCGTGGCTGAGAGAGAACCTTTCTTATCAAAAAAAAAGGTCTCCGGAACTTACACACTGCTTTGGGGGACTGTTCTTTGGGGGGCTTTTGGTGTCGACGAATGGGCGCGCTGAGATGGGCTGGTTTCGAGCGAGCGGCGTTCAGGCAGCAAGGCGCGGCACTCTCGGATATGGCAGCGGATGGCCCAGGGGAAGGAAGCTCTCACTAACTACTTTGTCTTGATCACACTACCTACCTACTCTTTTTTTTTGAAAATCCGACTCTTTTTTTTTTCCCCGTTCTTGATTTTTTTTTTTTAATGTTCTTCTTTGGCTGGTCTCTCTTCTTGCACTTGATCGTGTACGCTTCTTTCTCTCTACCAATCAACTCTCAAATAATTACTCTGGATCCGATGTCGTATCAGCTCAGCTCAGCTCAGTCAATTGTTTCTTATCTTCGTTAGAATTAATGCCTCTCTTCTTTCAGCCCCACCTGTATACCACACAGTGCGCCTAATGTTCGAAAATAGATCTTGCCCTTTTTTTTTGCGCATGGTTGAAAACAGGACTTTCTGGTTCCAAAAAACACTCCCTTGCCACTCAGAAACCCGTCCTACCACCGCAAACATTTTCCATCCATGTGCACCCCCTCCAACTTATCATTCCTCCACTGGACCATCACATCAGCACAACACACTTCCTCCAGCTACAACGCAACACAAATCCCCTGACAGCCGCCGCCGCCACTGCTGCTGCAATAATTCTTGACTACTACTTTAAAGAAGGGGATCCCCCATACTACAGCAATGGAGGTCAAGCAAATTAAATACCTCAAGTTTGGCAGGGAGTATCTCTACCATGATGACTCCCTGAATGGAAAATAGCTCTAGTCTAGCTCCTGGAGCTCAACTCTACCATCTACATGGGAGGAGAAATAACCATACCTCGTTGGAGGGGTGGGTAGGCTGTCGTTGCCTGGACCTCAACAGGTGAAGAGTGAGAGAGATAGAAAGATGGAGGAAAGAGAAGTAAACTCAGTTGATGTCCAAGAGTGTTAAGCTTTTGATGAAAGTGAGTTTTGAGTTTAAGTTGATATCCCCAATGGTAAACTCTAAGGAACCTTTGTCCCCTCTACCAGAATCTTATTCTTTATTCAGTTTTCATGAAATTCAGAGCTTTCTGTGAAATGTCCCCACTTCTTGTTCTGGGCTGCCTTCTCTGTGTTTCTACAGGCCAGACTCTGTAGCTCAGTCTACCTAGACTAGCTTAAGGACTCACAAAATGTTTTATTGAAATTGAGCTTTTTCCCAAAATCATGGGACTCATCTGGCCAACTGTTGATCATCTAGCTTTGGAATTGAAAGCAGGGGAGCTCCTTGTTAATGGACACTTTGTTTCAGTCAAACTAGATCCAAACAGCAGTCAAGTTCCTCCATGGACTTGAAACTGTTAATCAGAATGTTTCAAATTATTTTAGTTGTCCTTCAATATACTGATCTTTTTCTCTTATGTGAAGCTAACTCCTCAAACAACTAGTCTGCCTAATGACATTTGAAAGAACCCAAAATACACCCTCTTCAAGAATTGCTTGGGAGCACTCAATTGGGTCATGATCCCTGCCCATGTGCCTGTAAATCTCAAATCCCCATGGTATAATTGAAAAGGGGTTATCAATCAAAACTTTCTTGCTGTCGTTAACTTCAATTTCAAATTTTTCTTTGTTCTTGCTGGATGGGAGGGATGTGCTATGACACTTGGGTGTTCAATGATGCTACCTTCAAGGACTCAAATTTGAAGAAAAAAATAATTTTTGACAACACAGGTTACAGCCTCCAACCAGGGATTATGAAACCTTAATTAGCAGTATGTAACATATTAAGGAACAAGCTGTGGCTGGATTGCAGCATCAACCCCAGCAGGAGCTGTATATCTTTGTCACATGTCACTTAAGAATGTTGTTGAGCAACTCTTTGGATCTTTCAAGAGAAAATTCTCAATACTCAAATCAGCTCCCAAGATGAGCTCAATAAGCAAGTCTGACTGTGGATGCTGCACGTTTCCTATGGAAATTTTGGTGCAATGCAAAAACATTGAGTCCCTTATGGAAGCCACAGAGAGCAATATAACTGAATCTATCACAGATCAATCAAATGACTCAACACAAGCAAATGCAAGCAAGGATGATGCACAAATAAAAAAGCAGAAGAGATCACATAGCTAGAAAGATGTGGGCAAAGTATGTATCTTATAATGGCCATCAAAAATTAGGGTTTTTTTTTCTCATTTGTTCTCTCATCAATAATCATGTATTCTCTACTGGGTTTTCCGCTCAGTAAGAATGATGTGTAAAATACATTTTATTTGTTCAGTCATGTGAGAATAAAAAGGAAAAACAATATCCAAGCAGAAAAAGGAGAGTTTCTGACTCAAAATAGCCAGCACAAACACTCTATTTGAGAGAGCAAGCCAAAAAAAAAAAAAAAAAAAAAAAAAAAAACAGAAGAAGGGAAAAAATCAGCAGAGCAAAACAAGAAAAGGAAATCAATTGAAAAAATCATCAACATGCAAGAAGAAATGGTGAAAATCTCATGTGTTTGAGCTGTTCCATCAAATTGGAAATGGAAATGAATATGCTGATCTGGATAACAAGAGTCACAAATGTTGGCTTTTCAAACAGTTGGTTTTCTTGGATTGCCTTTTGAAAATTACCAATAGTATCTCCTGCTCTGGAAATTACCACCCATGAAAAGTCTCACCAACCCATCCACCAATGATTCAACCACCTGATGGCCAAGCTGTTTAGATTTTCTTGTCAGTTGTCTTCATTTCCTCTGTCCCTGGTTTTCTTTATTCTCACAGGTCACTCAATCACTTTATTCAACATTTTTCATTTGATTTTGACTAATTTTCTGAACTCACAAGTTGAACATATTTTATCTAGTCTACATAAACCTGGCTAGAATACTCTGAATGAAATCCACAGTTATTACCGCACTGTTCCTCTAGTTGGCACTTAAGCCCCAACTCTGAGAGCTCACTGCTTTGGAACTTATTTCCCATTGAGTGAGGCTATAGGTACTTTTCAAACATTTTCTTCTTTAAAATATATTTTATTGAAAACATCCCCCTCCTTGACTTGCTGTTTTTCAATAAAAACATTCTTTTTTACTTTTTATTCTTTTTTTTTTTTAATGAATTTCTTTTTCTCTGTTAATCCACTGCAATGCTACCTCAATCATATAGGCAACAGAGGTGAGATTCATTGAAAGAAAGAATAAATCATGTATTGAGAGATTCGAAAAATGAAATAACATAAAAAAAAATTGAATCAACTAAACAAAAAAATTGGGAGTTTTAAAATTAAATTTTGCCTCCATCACAGCCAAATTGGTCGCAGAGGTGCTCAATCAAGTCATTCTTCAGCTGTTTATTAGTATCAAAAGATTTTAGTGCTTGATATTGAACATAAAATTTTCAAAGGTTGTATTTGGCAAGGCATTTGTTTGGATATCAGATGAGGTGTGTGGTTATTGTCTTAATTGAATAATTCTTCATATTTGGAGACAGCCTTGTCTTCAATTTTCATATTATGATAATCATGAATGATAGCATGATCACCGAATGATCATCTTGATTCCACATTTACCCTGGCTTTTGAATGATTGCATACCAATATTGCAAGACTCTGAATGCTCACTCAACACCCTTACAGTGCACTTCTTGTTTCTTTGTGTCAGAATTCTGGAAGTCTTTCTGCTCACATTCTCTTGGCTTAAATTCCTCATCTCATAAAAAAATCTAACCCCTATCATTGTTATTATTTCCATCAAATTATTTGATTTTATTTTCTTCTCACACTTCCATCATTAAATAATGATGCCTTATGTCTCCATTACTAGTTGTAATGCTCCATATTTTCCACTTTTAGGTTACAGTGCCACCTCCACTGTTAATTTACAGTGCCTCTATCCATTTTAAGTTAGAATGCCTCTTCCATATGTTATTTTTCATTATTAGCATATGCTTATTTTTTTCTGTGGTCTCTACCACATTTTCAGCCTTTGTTGTTTTCTATTTATTCTGGCCATTTGCCAGTAGTAATAAAACTATCAAGTCTGAGCGTAATTTTCCCTGACCCACTATTGCTCCTTGTTCCAATCTAAGTCCCTCAAGATTGTCCCTCTTTGCCTCAAAATCTTGTCCTGAAATCTTAACACTTTGCAAATTTT
This sequence comes from Puccinia novopanici, assembly GCA_004348175.1. Lineage (NCBI taxonomy): Eukaryota > Fungi > Basidiomycota > Pucciniomycetes > Pucciniales > Pucciniaceae > Puccinia > Puccinia novopanici. The sequence goes on from SMGU01010368.1 coordinate 7,193, forward strand.
TATTCTTTGTCCCCATGGTTCAGATATTGATTGAATTAGGGTAGCATATTTTTTTATATGCAATTTATGAGGTAATAAACCATGTTTTAGTGACTTATGTTTTATTGATATTTCACTGAGAGTCCCTCCCCATCTTGAAATTGTTGGAAAATTGGCAATCAATTGAGAATTGTAATATCATTGAGTGTACCTGAGAGGCCAAAGAAAGTGTTCTGAAACCCAATATCATATGATACAACAGCCTCAAAAAAAATCATTGGCTCTTTTTCCTTTACCATATACTGCCCATTATAACTGATAGGAAAATTTTCCTGCATCCAGTGCAAGCCATAAAGTGAACCTAGAATTCATGGAAAGCCATGCTTCTCAGCAACCACAAGTAATTGGTGCAGGTCCTCTTTGTTTGTCTCCACAAGTAGTTTGAGCTGTGCATTTTCACAATGACCTGACAAAATTGCTTGGTGGCTTGAAGAGTTGTGCTTTTAACTAAAAATGAAAGGATAATTATTATGTATAAGATAAAAGACAATTGATATAAAATTAAATAAAAAATACTCACCAATTTGGAGATACACATCAACTGAATCAGCTGAGTATCCTTATGCCAATATTTGCATTGCAGTAGGAATTTTTTGCAATGCAGAGAATAAAAATTGTCTGCCATGTTGAAATTTTGAAAAAAATATTCATCTTGTCTCTGAAAATCTTCAACAATTTGAGGAATAATGATTGGCACATTTGGAATTGGTGCCAGAACAGGTGGTCAGGGTAAGTTGGGTTATCAGAAAAATAATGTTTGTAGAGTTTTTGGTAGCCTTTGATTCAATTTTTGATTATTTCCTGCCTTCAGATCTTTGGTGTTTTTTTTGTGGAATTTTGTTGTCCTTCAGCAGGAGAGTAATTGTGAGTTGAAGTGATGCCAGAATGTTGTCATCATAATTCAATTCACTCAATTAGTTTCAAATCATCCATCTTTTGATTGTGGGAGTGAAAGAATGAAAGATGATCAAAAATTGAAACAATTGGGTGAGGAGATGTGCTGTTGCAATGACAAGCTTTGGACTACAGGGTCGGCAATCCACCCCGGCTCATTTGGCAATGCCGTTAAATCTGCCAGTGTGACAGATCTGTGAAACTCTGGACATGTAGTTGCGGGCCGCCACACACGAGTCCATCTCCAGATCACTGGAGATGCTCTCAAGACATTTCCAGGGATGGCCCAAGCATTGAAGACCTCCGAGTCTTGCGATTCATGCTTGGGCGCCAGACTTGGAACCGGAACTGGGGGCTTCGATGCAAACTGTTCTGAATAATAATTATATCTTTTATAACATTCCTTTATCTAATGCCAAGAAATGAAACTTTCACTTCCTACAACTTTTTCATTGACTCGTCCCGACATTTCCTTGGCAGTCGGTATTCTGTCCAGTATGGCCTCAAGCATGTCCGGTGTAACCACGGGCTTAGAAGTGCCGCTTGTAGCATCGGGGCCAGTGTCCAGCCCAGCTGGGTCCGGCTAAACATCTTGACAATTTGAGCAACCCCAACAATTCTGACATCCAGACATGAGAACCAGTAGTCGCGAGACTGTGGGTCTATTGCTCTTGGTCAGCTGCAATGTCATTGCTGGAAGCCTCTCAAGCCATTCTCTCGAGCAGCTTTCTGATGACGCAGGCGAAATCTTCACGGCCCAGTCTAGCGATCCGAGAATATGCAAGAGTTCCGGACATTCCTCATGCCAGTCTCACATGCACGGATTACAGGAAAGTAAGTATGTGCTAAGTCTTTCGAGTTCTACTACGCCATCTTCACCCCCGGCCCAGCCCTGAAACCGCCCGTCGTCTGCGATCATTCCTAATAGAATATTAGGCGCAGAGTGTTTCTTTGAGAGAAACCACGAGTGTGTGAGCAACACTACACGAGAGGACGAGGCCGAGGAGACGAGCAAACCTTTGAGAGAAACCACGAGTGTGTGAGCAACACTACACGAGAGGACGAGGCCGAGGAGACGAGCAACCTGAACGGTTGAGAGTTGATGAGGAAAAACAAAATCTGAAATGAATTTCTTGACACGAAAAGAGAGATAGATGACGAAAAGAAAAAGAAAGGAAATGACATAAACCTTTGAGAGAAACCACGAGTGTGTGAGCAACACTACACGAGAGGACGAGGCCGAGGAGACGAGCAAACCTGAACGGTTGAGAGTTGATGAGGAAAAACAAATCTGACTAAAGAAAAATAGGAGCGGTACAACAGACTATTTAACTACAACAGATTAGGTTTAGGGTAGGGTTTCAACTTTAATTATCATCAACTCCCGGTTGCAGAGTATGCTTATATTGAGAATATCTCAATAATTCCGACAGGTGGTAGAGGGACTCGACATCCGTCAAGGACGAATAATCTGAGGGCCGTTGATTACCGGGGCTCTAAGCGTCCAAGGACAAGTGAATTGCCGATGAAGGATCTGGAAATGGACAAACACCCAACAGCTTCGAGCGGGGTCGAGCAGTTGTTCTCGAGCCGAAAGCCCGAGAGACCTCGTAATGCTGCAGAACTTCATTGTCATCCAGCGGCAGCCGATAATTCGGCCAGCATTTCCACACCACCTGTCGATGCATGTGTCGATCAAGAAGCAATTAGGCCTCACAAGATGGTCAAACTGATGGCGTTTTTGTGGGCACTCATGCTGATCCAAATTCCATCGTCCCGCAGCGGTCCAACTTGCATCACTCCCATTCGTCTTCTCACGACACTAGCTCGACTGCTCTGCTCAATCACATGGCTGGCACCTCAGACAACGCCGAATACGTTAAGTTTACTGGAAAAAGAAATGCTATTATCATCAAGTCTTCCAACCCACAAGAAATTTCGCAAGCCATTTCATGCGGAACAGCTTCTATGGTTGATCAGAATCATGCTCCTAGTGGTCATGCGCAAAACGCAAAATTCGTTGAAGCGGAAATTTGAGGTTTAGCAGGGACGTGTTTGAATTTTCTATGCGACCATTTAGTGACTTGAGGGCGGTAAAGATATTTGCAGACAAGCTCCAACACATGTTAGGTGACGGGCTGAGGCCGAATGAGCTTGCGATGACGGAAGAAACATTTTTGAAGCATGATGTAGACTTTTTTAGGCGGTTAGGCGTCTCAGATCCATCCCCAAGGATCATGAAAGCAAGACGTCGCAGGAAGAACCTTATGTGAAAATGCAACATTATAATCATCTGTGGGAAAACGAGAAGATTTGGCTGGAGCACTGGGGAAGAGAAAGCAACATTGATTTGCAATCCGAAATAAATAATATCGTCGAACCCACTATCAGTAAGATTGCCATCCTATTCTTGTTTTATGTTGAGATGATCAGTACCATTGTTCCATGTCCAACATCATCAACACGACAGCCAGATCAGGGTTGTGAAAGCATGGACACTGGCAAAACTGGATTCCAAATAGCACAAGCATGGTACTTTTTCAAGCATTACTTTTCAAACAGATGCCAGCACAAAATCATCATAAATATGATCATAGCCCAAAGCTAGAAAGCAACATGATTTTATTGTGAAATATTTGGAGGAACATTGTAAATGCAGTGGGTTGGACATCTGCAATTGGCCCTCTGGAGCTTGTAGAAGTCTGGATAAAACACATAGGAAATCTTTGGCAGAACTGCTCACAAAATAGAATACCCTTACAATACTGTTGGTGTCTTCTTCAGTTTTGTCTTTTGCCATTCAATTCAAAACCTCACTCTAAAATTAGCTGGATGATTCTTTCTCATTCAGATTCACATCAAATATCATAATCAAAAACATTCCTTTTTGAAAAAGAGTTGATACCTTTTGTTTGGTACTGAATAAATTTGAACATATTGTTGTTCCTTTTTTGTTTGGTAAAAAAATTTAGGTGTCTTGGTACATCATGTGGCTTGGTTTCTGTTTATTTTATTTGGTTCTGAAACAAGACTTGACCAAATGCAGAGAGATATTCATTCCAGATTTTTCACACTATGACTCTCTCAAGTTAAAGGATGAGAATCAAGTTGAATATCAAATAAGAAATATTTCAAATTGTATTTTGAAGAATATGGAATAAAATTAAAATCAGATTGTATTCATAATGAAAATTACTGCCATCAAACCTAACTTGGTTCAGTGTATCCTTGTTAGAAAATTTGCATTTGTTTGCTAATATTTTAGCTTGGTAAACCTTGGTTTGGGAACAGGTTAGCTTACTTGCCATTGGAAACCACATTGGTACAAAAGATAATCTGGGAGATCAGCAGCCCTATACTCAGCCCTGCCATGCACAAACACATGATTTGTTTATTCTGTTTTCAGACTCATATTCTACACCAATTTCCCCTGTCCAACTCAATTGTGCTCTCCAGTATGATGGTAGAGCCAGATCCACTGGAGGAAGTATTTGATTTAATGAAATAAAGCAAAACATAAAAGCCTAAAACACCCATGGACCCAAAACAAACAACAAGCAAGATGAAGGTGCAAAAAAACTGGGGGTTAATTAATTTGGACCAAACCCATCTACAGTAAGTTCAATGTTAAAGGAAAATTTTGTTTTTCAAAATAAATATTCATTTTGATAAAATAAAAACTGATTGTTTATGACATGTGCTTATTTCAAAAATCAGAATTTTTCCTCTCACTTTAATTTCTTGATTTCTCTTCTGACTGAGGGTCTGCTTGGAAGACCTTATTTGTCATATATTTTCATACAAGATATTTTAGGCAAGGAATTTTATAATTGGTCTCCAATAGTGTGTTTGGAATGACAATTCATAACCACTTGTTTATGGAGGAATATAAAACTTACTTATGTTTCCCAGCCAAAATTGAAATATTTGTCTGAGCCAAAATAAATGTTCATTATAAGGATCTGCAATTTCCATCATAAATATATTTTTAAAATCCAAAACTCCTGTTCATTTTTTGAAAATTGAATCCAACAATATATGATGTTCCAGAACTTCCAAATGGACCCTGATTTTTTACAATTTGTTGAAACAGGATTGTACCAGAATGTTTAGACTTACACCTTAAAAAAATATTACATTGGCACTATGGATTTTAGGGTATGGTCTGGCATCAGATGTGGTTGAAAATATGCCCAAATGGCAGAAACCATTTCTTAGGAAACTCTTTCTATTAAGATGAATATCTCCACAAACCAAACAAACAAGACCTAAAACAAGACCTAAAACATTCCTAGTGAGAAACTCCAAACACATATTTCCAGGGTGAATTAGTGTAAGACTCAAAAGGTGTTGTGAAACTCTTTTGATGAATGGAGAAGGGGATGGAAAAGGTGCAAACTCTTCCCTTTAATGATATAATAAGAAAAAAAACCACCAAGAATGCTTGCACCACAAAACATTTTGTGTCACTTGCTATCAAGCAACATTCAAGAGCTCAGACAAAGTCTAATTCAAAGCTCTGTGCAAAACTCCAGTACACAGTGACTGTGAACAAAGGAGTGCCTCCAGAAAGGGAGGAGCATCAACTGGAGCTTCCCCAATGTTGGTTGCTAACAAGTGACATCTGGACACTCATGGTGTTGGAAGTTTATTTATTGTGATAAAGATAGTTTGAGATGAATGTGGGCCAAGGTAAGATATGTGACAGTTTTTGATGATGATTTATCATGGTTTGCATTGATGATGAGTGGTGAGTGATGTAGTGATGATTTGATGAGTGATGAGATGAATAATTTTGGATCAGTGCTTAAACCAGGAATTGAACACAGGTACTACTTATGAGTATTTATGTATTTATGAATGGGGTTGAAGTATTCAAGAAGTGTCAGGCTCTATGCTACTGAACAGGTGTCTAACAGGCACTTGGTTGTGCTCTGAGTGATGATAAAGGGCAGGTGAAGGTTTGGGTTTGTTTCTGTGAAGGTTAATATTCAAAGATGAAGGGTAAAAGCTTCAGTAAATTACTGAAGAGCTCTTCTCAACTTTAAATAAGGGAGGTAAATCCAGTATTATTCTTGGATTCTCCCTGCTTATTACAGACAGGGAAAATGGGAGAGACAGTAAGTAATTCAACTTACTAGGGTGAGCCTTTTGCAAGGGTACTGAACCAATAACAAATTGGGGCAGTATTGCAGCATCAGTCTGGACTTGGTGGAGTCACTAGAGGTGGCCAAAGTAGACAAGGAAGAAAAGGACAGGGTTGATGATGGTGGATAATTTGTATCCAGTGGAAAAAACACTGAGCAGAGCTACTGGTTCAATATTTATAGGCTGGGCAAAGCTTATATAACTATTGTTGGCTGATGGCTGGTTAACTGATTGACTGGGGGGACAAAACAGGATGAACCAGTGGCTTTTATATTCTCAGAGGGGCCTCAGAAGCGCTCACTGGAAGTTCTGTGTGACCTCTGGTTGACTGGTGTTATCATCAGGGCTCACTGGATCACTGTGAGGTACCATATGGGAGCTTTGGATCATGTGGTTGACCTCATGGTAATCTGTGGCCCAAGTGAGGCATTTTTCAAGCCAGAATTGGTGCTGGTGAAGCTTCTAGGTGCTCTCTAGTGTTCTCTGAGTGCAGCAGTAAATTATTGGAGCAAATTTTAATTTAATTTACGTCAGATTGAGTTATCTTGCTGGAGCTGTTAATTCCTGGTGATGGGAATTCAAGCAGTAGTAACTTAATTAAAGCCCAAGTGAGGTAATTTAGCCTACTGGTGAATCTTCCTGGGGATTTTAACTCCTAATCTCATCTTATTATTGGTTATGGTAATTTACAGTTAAACTTATACTTAATTATACACTTACATATGACTAGGGTTCAACGGCGGCTGTGCTGCCGGCCAAAGCCTAGCAATTGTTCTAGGTTTTAACCCCAGACACACAAAAGCATAACTCTCAGAATAGGTTGTTCCATCATCTGGTCCTCTTCACATTGCACAATAGGCAACTTTTTATCCTTAAATCTAAAACTTTTCTAAGCGTAATGAAACCCACCATTGGACCCCTGGCCCTTGTCAAGACCTTTGGCGTACTTCTTGCAAAGACTGAGGATGATCTGATTTTCCATATTTTTTGGGTGTGGGTGCCTTGGCTTGTGTAGGACTAAAGTGGCAGTGGCAGTTTGCATAAAGAAATGATAAAATTTGAAAAGAAGCACTAACACATTAGTTTCATGCAAAAGGCAAATTTATGTTACCAAAAAAAGCAATATGATTTTGGAAAAAACAAATGAATTTTCAGAAGAGAGGACTCTGTACAATAAATGGAGTAAATTGTGCAACAGGAACCGGTCAATGCAGAAAAGTCAAAGTAACAAATTTCAATGTTTATTGATTGAACATGGCTATGAAAGAGTCCAGGGTAGCATTCAAGTTTGTAATAAGAAATTCTCCAAAGGGACCAAGTCTAAAGTAGCAGCTTTGTGCCCCGGTATGAGCATAAATGTTTGTAAGCCAAAAAGAGATGTCAAGTTCATATGTTCATTGGATTAGAAAAAATGAGGATGGAAACTTTTGAGACAAAGTGAAAGATCAGCTGAAAAGATTTGCAAAAGGGAATCGTGTTTTGGTTAAGTTCTTTGACAGAGAATTGCTAATGGAATTGTCATATTGAAACAAAAGGGTGAATTTTCAATAGGGTTAGCGTGAGCAATTGTGGTTACAATTAGATAAATCCAGTATTTTTGGAAAAATGGTGTCGTGAATTGTTCATATAAGTATTAACATCCCGCTCATGGTCATCCTGAAGATGAGTTGCACCCCAGAACTTGCTTGGTTATATCACATTAGGTCTGGAGAGCCCATCTGGATCTACAGGATTTAGGTGAATAACAGAAATTGTTTGGGGCTAACATGTTCAATTAAAGTTAAACCTTTAATACTGATGGAGCTGTTAAATCCTTGTATCAAGTATGCATTATCTATAATAATTATTAGAGCATAGTATACACACTTATGACGCTTCCTGGGGCTTTTAACACCTTTCTTTAAGCATATGTGTATGATAAGAATTATTATAAGCATATATGATTAATATTACACACATATATGATGCTTTAAGTGTTACCAGTACTTGTCTATGTGTATACAGGCATACTAATAATTATTAAAAGCATGTTTGAGTGATATTACACTGATTAGTGGCGCCTTCTAAGGCTGTTGACACTTGTATTTATATGTAACAAGTGCAATAAGGATTAGTACAGGCATATGTAATAATGTTTGTACATGATATAGGCGCCTTACCAGGTGATTAGCTGTTTATATCTTATGAGTAAGTACATTAATAACTAATGAGGGTCTGGGTAAGGTTATTATTTATGCTTGTGAGCCTAGATAATAAGTTTATGGTACTTTCATTGTGATAAAATTGCACTAGTAATAATATTAATAATTAATATAGTATTTAATTATAATATTATTATAACAAATATAGTGAATAATTCAATCCTTCTAATGAGTACTCAGGTTTGTGGCTACTTAAATAATATCAGGTATGTTGATATCACAAGAAGGGTGGAGATACCAGTGGAATAAAGAACCTGTAAGTACTATGAATTGAACAGTTCTTGAACCAAGGGTCTGAATTATGAGCTAACAAGGTGTGATTTAAACTATCAGGGGAAGTTTTTTTATAAAACTAAAAATTGATGGAATAAGGATATTTAGGAGTGACCATAAGATGTAGTTTTATAGGGGTTAATTGAATAGAGAAACTGTGGTAAGGGTACTGATAGAGTGTTTAAGGTTTAATTGATATCAGGATCTTGTGAGGAAAGGGGAAAAAAGGAAAGTTGAAGGCTTTATTTAGACATAGGTGAGGGGTTTAGCTACAATCACACAAGAAATACTTTCTCAACATCCTGAAGTTTACATGCAGCATGCTTCAGCTAAGCTGGAATCCAAACTCCACTTATTTTCATATGTAGATTTTTTGGAATAGTCAATGTGAAGTGTGCACAGTGACTGTACATAAAAGCTTGGTTGAATAACTCTTGATAGGTTGGTTCCTTGGACTTTCTGAATGTTAACTGCAAGCAGTTGAGCAAGTTTTTTTTTCAGTGAAGTGGACAAGTACAGTGCACAGCCATAATGTTGTGTCTGTACTGCATTTAAACTGCCATCAGGTCATGATTTAAAATTCCTGAACTGCTTCTGCACTACAATCAAGCCATGCAGGCCATTCAAATTCATATGCTTCCAGATAAGGAGTAGGGAATAAGAGAGAACTGCATGAAGCAGTGCAAATGAGGCTATGTATTCATAAATTTTTAATGTTGTAAGCTCTATTAGCCTGGTTCACGTAGCTGCTTGCTCGCAGTTAAATTTATGGCGGCAAGCAAGCTTTGAACTGATGCCAAAATAGAGTTTGGCCTTAAATCATCATGGGAAAGTGCCACGAGCATACCTTATAATTTTATGCGAGCAAGCAGAGGGTTTTTATGACATCTGCATAAAATCGCCCTACGTGAACCCCCTATTTCCCTGTTGAAAGAGTGTAATATGTCTTTTTTAGTGTTGCCTGTTGATATGTAACTGAAGGTGGCCATATCTTCTGATCCTATGGGTTTGAGGGGTTGCCATCTAAGATGACCAGGGGTATTTGGAGCCAAATATATATATTTTTTTTCAAACTGTGTCATTGATGGCCTATTAAATTAGAAATAAACAAAATTTATAGAAAATAACACAAAATAAATCAATTTTTGATTTTTAAAATTTAATAATACCACATCAGTATTCTGGATTTTACTCATTGGAGCTGAAAAAACAGCCCATTTGCCCTGGCAAATTCAATATAAAGGAAAAGAAAACTATTTAACATTAATAGTTCTGGAAGCCATTGAAACTCAAGATACCTGCATCTGGAATTGATTCTTTGGCTCTCAGGAATCCTTAAATGATATAAATATCCTCAACCAATCAAGTTTAGTCAATGATACACTCCAAAAGCCTGGCTATCAGTTCAAATTCAAGATCATACTCAAATGAAATATATTCAAGCTGGGGTCACAGGTGTATTTGACACTGAAAATTTCTAATTTAAATATGCTAAATAGCCAGTTTTGTAGCTTTTTGGTTGATTTGAATCACTTTTTTTTTATTATGAATACAGATCATGACACTAAACTGCCTGACCCTCTTGCAGGTTAAAGTTTTGAGAAGGACCTCTTGTGCCTGTGAAACATTGTCAGTTTTTTAACCTTCCAACACCAAGGTGGGAGATAACTTGGAGTTTCTTCAATTTGCTTCAAATTTACTTTCAATTTCTTTTAAATTCTTTTAAATTCTTTTAAATTCTTTGATCATGTTTTTTTGAAGTTAATTGAGGTGCTTCAAGCTGCTTTGAAGTTGGTTTGAGTTATCTTCAAGGTGTTTCAATGATGCATTGTCATCTTTGAGGGGCCTATTTCCCTTGACCTTGGTGGTGCCTTCCAGTGTTCTACATTTTGTCTGAATATGGCTCTATTAAGGAGGACAAGGTTAGTATCACCAGTCATTCATAATTTTCAACAAAGTACCTTAAATCCCGGGGTACTGTCACATTGTGGTATGTGAAATTTCAATTTCCTAATCAAACTAGGTTTAAAAGCCATTTTCATATCCTTTTGGTTAAGACACATCAATTTCTTTGATGGGGAATACAGACCATGATAGTTGGGTTAAACTCATGAAGCCCAAGGTCTGCATCAAAGATGTAAAAAAAAGACAAAAAAGGAGCGAGAAAGTATGTGGAGAGAGAATTTTTATTTTTCAAGGGAAAATTCCAAATAATTGATCAACTAGATCACATTTTCAGTGCCAGCCAAATGAAGAATATCATTTTATGATGCATTGTATTGGAAAAACATGATAATCAATTAAAAAGTTGCTCTTGAAGGTCTGGAGGAGCCTTCAAAATTTGGAAACCTCCCATTTTACACAAGAATTATACATCCGGCACCCAATCAACCTTGACTTGAGCACAACGAGCTGAAATTTTGGCACTTGGACACTCTGAGCTCAAACACTCATTTTTTTGAGTTATTTTATTCCAATTTAGTTATAAAAAAGTGAAGCACAAAAGGAAGAAAGAAATAATGATGATGTCTCATCATCATCATAGAAATCTGATGTATTTTATTCTTTTTTTTATCTTTTGTGTCTGCATTTGATTTTCCTAAATTTCTATTCTTGTATTAAAGTTGCCAAGTTTTTCAACCTTTGTTTTGTGAGCCTTTTCTGGGCTCCTGAGTTAAAATCAGAGTCCTGAACAGCAGTGGGAAGCTCTCATGTGAAGATTTTGGGCTGTGGGATCTGTAACAGATTTTGTTCATAGCTACAGAACATTTTTAGAGAATCTGCTGACATTTAGATTGTAGCTGTTCCCTTGCTAGTCTGTAGATCTTCTGTCAGGAATAAAAATTATATGGAAATGATGTAACATTCCATGGGTTCAATTGTTTTATAGTTTTCTGTTGTAGTTCATATTATTCACACAGCAGAAAAAACTCAGTCAACTACCTGCAGTTGACATGCAGCATGCTCCAGCTAAGCTGCCATCCAAACTCCACCTGTCTGCACATGTAGATTTGTTGGCACAGTAACTGTGCAGCATGCACAGTCACTGTGCAGCATGCACAGTCACTGTGCATCAAAGCTTGGTTGAATCATTCTTGGAGAAAGGTTTGAGTAACACCACAAGCTTCCTTTGAGTTTCTGCATGTCAACTGCAGGTAGTTGAGCCAGTTTTAATTATACACATGTGAATATGGAGTTATTGGGTAATTACATATTCCTTAAACCTTGTAAATTTGTCCACAGGGGTCCATGAAAGCTCTTTAAAATTTACTGTGAAATTTTTAGACATATTTTCTCAGAATTCAAGCTAATTTACTAATTTTGCTATGTCAGCCTCTATGCTACTAACCAGGTGTTTATAAGCACTTGGTTGTGCTATGAGTGTGTGCAAGTTTTGGTTTGGATTGGTAAGTCTATGAGG
>SMGU01010370.1:0-16107 GCA_004348175.1 Puccinia novopanici
TAAAGTTCCCTTAACCCCACGATTTAGCCAAACAAATGGGGATTGGTCTAATAGATGAAAAGAAGAGGAAGAAAACCCACTTCAACAATAGGAGGGATGTGCCATCACTTACCTGATGTCACAGCACACAGTTTATAAGCTCTATGAAATGCTCCTTGGAGGGAAGGAATTCCATAGTATGTTGCTGCACGTGCTATATATCAGTCCAGTGATGGGACTTGCAATGTGGCTTCAAGAAGCTTTCCACTGGTTTACCAGGTCTTCTGCTACCAAAAAGGAGCACACCAATTGAAACATGATCTGAGAACCTCACCAGGAATCAGGACAGGACATCCCCTGTGAGAGTGACAGGAAAATAGATACACATGAGATTTAGCGATTGAAAGCAGAACATTTTCACCAACATTCACTGGGTAAAGGGCTGTCCAGATTGACAAGAGTAAACAAAAGCTGCAGGGGAGTGTAGTTTGAAACATAGTGCTGGATACATTCTTGCAGAGTCCTTGCACATATTCCTTCATCAGAAGAAACATTTTCTCTTTTTCACAGGAGTGCCATACTTTGTCCCCTGGTGATTCAAACCATCCTCAAGCTCTTTAGGTACCCCAATTCTAGGTTTCAGTGGCTGAGGGGGAGGGTCTCTTGAATGCCAAACACCCACACACACAAATGTTTGGGCACAAATTTCTTTCAGTTGTCTAGAAAAAAAGAAAAGTTGGACAGTGGAGTGACTCTTCTACAATGACAAAACATTTTTTTGTTTCTTTATATTTTTTTTGTTACATTTGCATGAGCAGCAAAGAAAAGAGAGGGACAACAAGTATCTACATGCAGATGGGTGACGAGCCAAGAGCTAGATAATCAAGGGTATCCAAGATATAGATAGAGATGCTCCCAGAAAGTCCTGAGGTATGGGAAAAAGGAACAGCCTCATTTAGTCAGCCCGGTGAGAGGGGAAGCAAGGAAGTGATAGGATCAGGACGCAAAGAAATGCTTGAATGATTATTGATTAGGTTTGTTCAGCCTAGACGGTTCCCAGTACCCCAGGCGTGACGAGAGGATGCCGAAGCTTGAGGGGCAGGATTGCCAGCAGGGCGGACGGGAGCCTGGCCGCCCCAGGTGCGGGAGCGGGCGGCGAAGGCGGTGCCACCCCCGAGTCGCTGGCCGCCGGGGGTCTGCTGGACGCCGTCGAGAAGCCGGACGAGGAAGGCGGGTGCGTACATGAACCAGGGACGCTGGCCACCGTTGGAGGGCGGATAAACGTTGTTCAGGTAGTGGATCCCGTACCCCGCTATTACTCCCGACAGCGACTGCGTCATCAGCGGCATCCCCCCTCGCACGTAATCCAGCGCTAGCATCGCAAATGGAAAGTACTGCATAATCCACAGAAACCTTCAAGTTAGCCTTTCTGTTGTCTCGCTGGTGTCCACCATGTCTAGAGATGCTGCTTGGGAATAAGGGGGTTGAATGGGTACTTAACGGCTGCCTTGAAGGGCGGTAGGCCAAACAGAGATACCAGAGAGTCTGGGCTGATTTGTGACCACATGAACCCCAAGCCGCTCATGAGAGGCCCCCAAAAGATCATGGATTTCAGCGGGTAATTAGTGCCCATGATGGCGAGCATTAAGCAGATGATGGTCCAAGCGTAATCGGCGGGTCGACCAGCAAACGACTGAGTTTCTAACGCGATCGAGTTCCTGTACAGGAGGAACAGATCGAACAGGAGCTGTAGTCCTGAGCCGGCAAAAAAGTATGGTGCTTTTTTTTCATGGTGGATTCGGTTTCAGTCTTTTTTTTTGTTTTGTTCTGTCATATGATTTAGCCAGAATGTCGAGAAAATCTTACTAAGTATTCTCCATAGCTGGAATTTTTGAAAGATGTGTCGTGTTGAGAAGAGGCTATGAAGGAAATAAATGAAGTATTAGAAGATCAAAAGCAGCAGGGTAATATTGATGGAGTGATCAAGTGAGGTGACTTACTTACATATAGTAAGGGTTCACTAATCCGAGTGCAACTGGGCCAGTAACAGAGAGTGATAGTCCGAGCAATGTTCGCGTTACGATCGGGATCTTGTTGAGTTCGTTCAGGAATTCTGCCATTTCTCTTGAAGATGCTGTGGTGCTTGAGTGTGCAATTGAGGCAAAACCTTTGGTTCAAGCACACCCCTATCCACTGCGCAGCGCGCACACGTCAGCCAGACCCCGAGCTTGTCCCCATGACCACCTCTTCACCAACTTGAGACCCACTAGTGAGCACCCATCTCTTCTTCTAATTACCCTCTTTCTTGAAAAAAAAGGCCCCGCCCATCTCAGAGCCACAACCCAATCAACCAATATTCCAATCCTCCGAGAGACTCACCGCGGGATAATAGATTTGGTTACTTGTTTTACTTTTATTTTACACCCCAATATTATACTTAGAAATGAGAGAGCTACACACAAAAGGCGATAGGGCCATTCATCCAGCTCGGAAGAGCAGGTAATCTTAAACAATGAAAGCGAAACTAGCTCTTTCTAATTGGGCATGTTTGGGTGGGGGTAAAGAGATTCTACCCGCTACAAGATGGATAATGTTTCGTGTTGTTTTTGATGAAAACTTCGGGTGGATTTATGCTGACTCGTGATCATGTTTAGTGGCAACACCCGAGGAGTGAGCTTTTAAACCGGAATGCTGTTTCCAAAGATCATTTGACCGGAAGATTTCACATTCGGCGCAAACCTATCGACATGATACGCAAGAAATGCTTCCGACTTTAGTAGGGGCACAGTATATTGGTACACCGTAAACAAACCGCCCATTAACTCACCGAGTTGCTTGAGTAGCAGGCTGAGGTTTGAAGGGCTCGGGTATGTCTTTGAGGCCGATTGCTTTGGCAATTTTAGTACCCAGATCTTTGTCGACGGCCAAGAATATGGCCACTTGGTCCTTCTTGATGCGTTCAATACTAACGTTTCCAAGATGCCCGCTGACGTTCTTAACGAAACGTTCCTTGGCGCCATCATCAAAGACTTTCGACCATAGCGCACGAGCAGGCTCAAAGTCCAGCTCCGTCACTACTGAGAGGTCAGCGATTGCTTGCCCGATGAAAACCTCATGATCTCCAGGAAATTGATAGGGCCTTGGTGGATACTTGATCATGGGGTTGATCGTGCTCTTGTAATTGGGTCTATTTCCTTGATTATCTCCTAAAGCCATACGTCCATCTCGCTGGAAGTTGGCGACCGGGCTGATGGATTGATTGACAGGAAGCTGCGTGTAGTTGATCCCCAATCTGTAAATATGCGCATCGTTGTAAGAGAACAGTCGCGATTGGAGTACGGGATCGGCGCTGGGCTCGACTCCTGGAGGCAAATGGGATGGCGAGAAAGCCACTTGCTCGATTTGAGCATGGTAGCTGGAAATAGTTGACGTCTTCAGTAAATGGACGCGGAAATATAGAATCAAGAAAGTATCAAGAGACACCTACTTGATCGGATTTTCATTCAACACGAACTTGGCAAATGGACGTAACGGGAATTCCTTGTGCGGCCACACCTGGGAGGGTCAAAACTAGCGTCAGTTTCCCTTGAACGATGCTCAAGCACAATCTGGCTGAAAAACCCCTAACCTTTGTCAGATCTAAAATGTTGTAACTATTGTGTTTCAGAGTAAAAAAAAAGGAGTTAGGGATTTCTGCATTTCTAAACTAGCTTATGCGGCGACTGACCGAAACTTTTGCGCTTGGTCAGCAGACATCTCTTGGATGTAGCAAGTCCAAGAGGGATATTCTTTCTTTTCGATAGCATTAAACAAATCCTTCGTCGAGTGGTCGGGCTTTCGCCAGCCATTTTGACGGCATCCTCTTGAGTCAAGAAGGCGCCACGTTTTTGATCCGCCAAACAGTGAATCTTTCATGTAGATGATTGATTCCAGTAGGGAGGGTATATAAGTACTAGTCCTTGACGGCAGAGGTTTTGCATGCATCACTGACCTGGACATATTTGAAAGTTCCGGATGCATTGACGAATTTGAACGTGTGGCCGGAATACCCATTCATGCCACGATAGCCGTCGGGCACACCACGATCACCAAATAAAATCATGACCTGGTGGATCGACTCTGGATTTTGCGACAAATAATCCCAAAACCTTTTTAGATCGATGGTATCCGGGATCAGCTATTAAAACGATTCTCAATGTCCTCAATAAGACATTATAGCAAAGAGTTACACGCATACATGTTGGGATCATCTCCATGAGATAGATTAGATTGAGGAAATCTTTTTTGGGTGTGAATGAAATGGGGAAACTTGACGGGATCCTGAGGAAAAAGACGGAGTGTTGTTGAAAACCTAAAAGGTCGAGAGATAAGCCTTTCGAGCAAGAGAAGGGTAATCCCAAGTAATAAGTCAAAGAATTACCCAATCCCAAATTCCTTCTTCAGTTTTGATCTTGATCGAGAAGCCACGTGGGTCTCTGGCGGTGTCTGGTGAGCCTCTTTCACCCCCGACGTGGAGAATCTGGCGACCACGGGGGCTTTGTTGCCGACCTTGCTGAATAGCTTGGCACAACAGATATCAGAGATATCATGTGTGATTTCTAGATAGCCTAAGGCACCCGATCCCTTGGCATGGACCACGCGCTCAGGGATACGTTCACGATGGAAATGCTGGAGGAGATCGATGTGATGATAATCTTGGAGCAGCAATGGACCATTTGTTCCCAACCTTTGAGTCTCGTAAGGTTCAGGATATGGATTCCTGCATCATCATTGTCATCATTATTATCATCATTTGAAGCGTTGCACCTGTGGCATTAGCATTCTTCAAGGAGAAATGACTAGAGAGAAAAGGGCGGCGGCGTACCCTCCTGAGGTGGTGTACACCGGATCGTGACTGCTCTCATTTGCCTTAGCAGATGCATAGTGAAAACGAATCAAAGTGGGAACGGGGAAATAAGGAATTAGGAAGCAGGAAAGGGGGAAGGGATGACCAGGCCTTGTTGACCGACAAGTGTTGATTGAGTGTTGCCTTTTCCAGTGGGCGGGCTGTGTCAGGGATCAGCTGAAATCGGAGATGGTGGTGACGTCATTGCAATCCACTGGCACAATTTCAGTCACAGCTTGATTGACTTTTGGCTTGTGATCCAGATGCCAGTTACCAAAACAGACAACATCGCTTGCCCTGGCCTACTTACTTCGTAAACTCTATGCCACTGATTGGGACTCGCCGTCCACATAACCAATAGGATCGCATGAGGTGAACTCCTGATGTTAGATAAATATACTTTTTCTGTTTCCTGTGATAAATCTTCAAAATACGGGATGATCATGGCCACAACAGAATCCCACTGATTTTTGCGCTTCATTGAGTTACTCCAGAGAACTCAACCTCTGAAACAGGCTGATCCATGTTTGAAAAGGCGCAGCTGTTGCCTTTGTGTTGTGATCAATTCTTGTTGAATAATCAGATGTGATTTGTCTGCATATACTGCTGGTGAAAATGGTGTGAGAATCACTGGTGAGTTTGAATGTTTATGCACCTGATGACTCTGAGCAATCTGGATATTCAGGTTGAATGTTTTTTTATTCAGGTACAAATTATCAACTCCATAATGAAATGGCCCAAGCTCTCAATCACAAGGATCCAAGTGAGGAGGATGTCAGTTACACTCAAAACCATCTCAAGAAAAAATTCAAAATTTTCCATTAAATAGTTCTAGAATTTCTCAAAAACAAGATGAATGAACAAAAAAAAGTTAGGAAAGCTTCTTATCCAGGTACTGATTAGGGGGGTTAGTTGGTTGAATCCCAAAAGGAGAAGAATTGGTTCAGCATGTGTAGGATTCCTCAAAGATGGCTAGTGAAGAAACTGTAGCTTTTGTTGATGATTCCAAACAGGTCCAAATTAAGAAAAACATTATGATCAGAAAGAAAGACAAGCAGCAAAATTCAAGCAAAGAGCATACCATATAAAGAATCAAAAAAGATAAATCAAAAGGGAAAGAGGATGAAGCAGGAAGAAAAGAATACAAATTATAAGAGAAAGGATTAGCAAGAAATTTCAATGGAGCTTGAGAACTTTGGGTCTGGAGGTTTTCTCACAAAATTGGAGTTATGAATGGCCAAAGTTGAAGGGTTTGAGGTGAGGAAAGAAACAGACTGAAGTTGATGTGTGATATAGTTTGTTTGAGTTTGTCTTTAGAGTGTATTTCATTTGAGAATGAGGTAATTTGATAAGTGGAGCAAAGAAATAGGAATTGAATGTAAAGAGGTGAGAGTTGGTTAGGTTTGATGATTTGAGTTTGTATTTTCTGTGGCAGGAATTTTGGACAGAGAATTAGGCCCATAGCAGAAATGAAGGGGAGCAGAGCCATGCTCTTGGAAACTTCCAACAGTTAGCTCAAATCAAAGCAATTGAAATTCAATGGGGAAATGGCTATTGGGCCCTGAAGCAAAATACAGTTGTTCTATAATGGAATGGAATTGGGAACTCTCAAAAGTTCATGTTTTCTGGTTTGCTGTGCTGGTGATAATTTAACATATGTGAATTCCCAAACAGGATATTGCTAGATGCTGTTCAGCAACAGTGGGCCGCTACGCTACACTACGCTACATGGCCGATAACCGTTAGCGTAGCGTTTTTTTTCTCTTCCAAATTTGTGTAGCATTAGTTGTGATATTGTTCCGCTACACTAACAGTTAGCGTAGCGGAAAATTCTCCTTGAAATTTTCTGTAGCGTTAGTTGAAAATATTTTCCACTACACTAACTGTTAGCGTAGCTTTTCTTGAGCTAACAGAATTTTGAAGAATCTGTAGCGTAACTTTTTTCCAACTAACAAGTAGCGTAGCGTAGCTCACTGGGAACTACGCTACGCTACACTCAACGCTATGCTACACTACGCTACGCTATGCTACACTACGCTACGCTACACTGTGCTACGCTATGCTGCACTTCACTACACAACACTAACCAAGTTATCAACTGGAATGATGATAGCTTCTGGGCTACATTGGTTAGGATCAAACAATTGGTCACTTGCTTGCTTCAAATTTTATTTTGATTGAGCTGTTTTCTCATTCCTATTATAACAACTCTGATGAATGAATGTGTCCATGGGAGAATATCCGCCCATGGTCTTCCATTCATCATCAGAGTCATCATACCAGGAACAATATTACAGTCAAAAAGATAAAGATGAATTTACAAGGAAAACATTTAATGCTTGACCAATAAATGATTATTAACAAACATGTGATGTAAAGGCTTTCAAATTTTATTTTGATTGAGCTGTTTTCTCATCCCTAATAACAACTGTCATGAATGAATGTGTCCATGAGAGAATATCCGCCCGTGGTCTGCCATTCATCATTAGAGTCATCATACCAAGAACGATATTACAGTCAAACAAGATAAATGAAAAATTTAAAAGAAAACATTAAATAAATTGATGATGATTGATGAAAGAGTCTTACAAATGAAAAGTGATGGAATGGACTGTTGTAAACAAGTGAACGATTGATGTGTTGACACAGTTATTCATGGTTGATGGTCATATTCAAGCTTTGTATCCTCATATGGTATAGCAGGACTAAAATTTTGGTCTGTCTGAGGTCAAATGTGATCCACTGGGTCCAATTAGATCCAGGCAGAACGATCATTCCAATTGAGCACTGTGGACCACACCTCACCTCAGGAAGCTCAAATTATGACTCAAGATATACTAATAGAACCAATTTTGACCACAGATCTAAGTTTTTTACTACGCTACAGCTACAAAAAAAATTAAAAATTAAAAATTAAATTTTTTTAAAAAAAAAAAGAAAGTAAAAGAAATTAATTTTTTTTAAAAAAAAAAAAAAATGTAAAAAAAAAACAAATGTGAGTGTCCACTTTATTTTGATATTTTGACTGACTTGTTTTTTCTTGGTTGGCTTAGTGCTAGTCAAACTCATGCTACAGACCAGTTCCATTTCCAAAATCAATGTCATAATGGTTAGAATAGCTCATACAGCCACCTTGCAGCTGAAGCTACGCTAACATGTAGCGTTAGCGTAGCTGAAGCTACACTACAGGTTAGCGTAGCTGATGGAAAAGCTACGCTACTTGTTAGCGTAGCTTTTTTGACAACTAACACCGCTACAACACCGCTAACAAGAAATCTGGTTAGTGTTAGTTGTCCTTTTGGGAGGACAACTAACGCTACACTAAAGCTACATTTCTTTTTTTTCAAAATCCTGTAGCGTTAGTTGTCAAAATTTGGCGCTAACGGTAGCTTTAATGTAGTGTAGCTTAATAAGCTAACACTACGGGTAGCGTAGCTGGCCCACCGTTGTGTTCAGCTAGGAATTGGGGAGGGCTTCTTTGAATAAGAGACTGTTGGTTTCAGCCTCTATTATTGCAGAAAAAACTTGCTCAACTACCTGCAGTTGACATGCAGAAAATCCAAGGAAGCTTGTGGTGCTACTCAAACCTTTCTCCAAGAGTGATTAAAACAAGCTTTGATGCACAGTCACTGTGCATGCTGCACAGTGACTGTGCCAAAAATCTACATATGCAGGTGGGTGGAGTTTGGATGGCAGCTTGGCTGGAGCATGCTGCATGTCAACTTCAGGCATTTGACTGAGTTTTTTTGCATTGTATGTTACTAAAAAGTGTTATGAGGGCACTGGTACTAAAAAAGTGTTATAAGAGCACTTGTTGCACTCTGAGTTTTGATAAATGTGGTTTGGAATGGAAAGTGTAGGGTTTCCTGTAGGATTAAAGGGTAATGGGTAATTAAATTCAAGTATTTAAATTTTGAAATTTCTTCTCAACCTTTCACAAGGAGGGAAATCCAGATTTAATTTTGTATTCTTCCTTCCCAGAAAGACAGGGAATAATTAAAGAGTAAGTTATAACACTTACTTGGTTTGTTGAGTCCCACAAGGGAGGTCTAACAACTGGAGGCAGTAGCTCAGATGTGCCTCAAGACTTGTGGCAGTCACTACAGAAGGATTCAGAGCAGACAATTGGTAGCACGGATGATGATGGATGGGATGTCCAATGGCAAGAACACTATACAAAGTTGTGGGGATAATTGATGAATGATCCAGGGGAGTGTTATGTTCATAACCTTCTGAAGTGTCTGATTGATGGTTGAGATGCATGTCACAATTTCATATTCTTCCAACAACCACTCCTTAACCTTGAATGAGTATGATGTAGGATGATCAGCCAAGTGTTCCCATAGGTGTTGTTGTAACTCTGGTGGAATGGCCCTTTGTGGACCCCTTGGCTTGTATTCATCTGGGCTTCTGACCAAACTTCCTGTCCTCTGCAGGAGATAAGTCCAACAGTGTATCAATATTTTGGAGAATTTGATTCAAAGGATACTTTTGATATCATTCTGACCCACTCCCTTCTTTTTGAGTTCAACTTCCAGGTACTTTTTGTAAGAGTTGATGGATTGTGGAGGCATGTTGTTGGAGAGGATAGTTAAAAACTCCCTCAGATAATTCCAGTGTGGGGAGGGCTACCACTGCCCCAGGGTGGAAGGCCAAGCATAACTTTATTGGGCTATTTGCAGTGCCTGTACAGGAGTGAAGGGGACAGCAATTTTCATTCCACAAGTTCAACCACCATAGTTAAAATCACAATTTTGGTGAATCAATCTGAAAAGAGTTTCAAATAATGATTATGAAAAATATTTTGAAAAAAAGAATAAAATAAATTTGTGTTTTTATTTATTTTTTTTGCTAATTTTCAAAAATGCTTAATATGCATTTGAAGCACCTAGAAAAATCAGAGGGTACATACTGGAATATGATAAGAATGATAATAAATGAAAAATTTTTGAACCAAAATAGCATGGAAACTTTAGTGACCAGTGAAATAGGGCCAAAAATTGGAATTAAAATACATTTTGCACTGAAATCAGATCTAATTCAATTTTCAGGCCTGTTTGTATGGCCGCTAAATTTGATTTGCTATTAAAATTTTCATTTATTATCATTCTTATCACATTCCAGGCCGTACTCTCTGATTTTACTAGGTGCTTCAAATGCATATTAAACATTTTTGAAAATCAGCCAAAAAAATTTAAAAAAAACCACAAATTTTATTTTTTATTTTTCCAAAATATTTCTTCATAATCATTATTTGAAACTCTTTTGGATTGATTCACCAGAAATTGTGATTTTACTGTGGTGGTTGAACTTGTGGAATGAAAAGTTTTGCACCCTTAACTCCTGTCTGGGCACTATACATAACTTAATTGGTAACCACCACAGCAAACATGAAAAAGGGAAATTTCAAAATTTCCCAATTCCATTCCATTATGTAACAACTGTATCTCTTCAAATCTATGATATTAAAAAACTTGGGAAAAGGAAAGAGGATGAGAAAACCACAAGTCTTTGAATAGAGGATATGGCCGTACCCTGGGGTTTGGGACAGGATTTATGGCCATCCCATTCCCCAAACCCTGAACAACCCAGGGTCTGGTGGATACCCCTGGGTGTTTTCAGGGATTGAGAATTTGAGATTTGATAATAAATCCATGAGTCAAGACTCAAAATTACAATTGTCATCAATTACCCACCTCACCTCGCAGCATCTATGAAACAAAAACACAGCAAAAAAAACAGTTGATTCGGATCCTACAAGTGAATCAGAACCAAGCTCAAAACTTATTGTTGGGGATGAAGATGAACCCAAATCAACCAACAACAATTCCAAAGCTTCTTTGAAGAGAAGCTGGGTTTGGAATCATTGCAAAGAATCCAACACAACCTCTGAAGCTGTCTGCCAAGTCATTTTAAAGAACCATATTTGTGGCTTGGTGCTCAATAAGAATCAGTCTGGCAGCACCAAAAAATTTCATGAGCATCTTTTGAAGGTTCATAAGCTTTTGGACCACAAATCAAGTAAGAAGATTGAAAAGGTGCAGACTGATATTGCTAAGTGGATTAAGAATGCTAAATTAGTCCCCAAGGTAATTAGAACCCTTTTAACCTTGTTCTCCTTCAGCTGTGTAACTGAATCTTATTAAATTTATTGATATAGATGGAATTATGTAATTAAACAGTGATTACCTGCGAACTGCAGTTGTATACTTCATTGCAGATGCCAATCTCCTGTTCTCCATTGTGGAAAGGAAGTCGTTCCAAGACCTCATCCGGTTGGCAAATGAACAAGCCAGCCCTTTAGTTTCACAACTCTCCTGCCAGAACATATTGAACCACCTGTCCCAAGTCTTTCTCCAAACTCAAGATTGAGTTTCTTGCCAAGCAGGACAATTTTTCCTTCATTCAAGATGCATGGACTGCTCCCAATGTCACTGTGTTTATGGGAGTTACCATACACTTTATTGATAAGGATTTCAATTTGCTTGGCTTGACTGTTTCTGTCCTGCATGTTCAAGGTAATTTTCCTCTAATTATTCTGTTCTTTTTCTTAAAAATGATTCTAAAATCTTAATATTTATGATCTAATGATAAATCTAGGCCACCATACTGGGAAAAAATTTGCCAAAATGTTCTATAATGTGCTCAATGACTCACTACAAAAATTTGCAATTCCCCCCAAGAAAAAATGACAAAATTGGGGTGGAAAATATTTGCTGATTTTTTCAAAGTTCAACAGGCCTGCAAGGCCCAATGGCCTTGACCGGGCCTGCCCCAAAACCACGTTTGTCAAGCATTGGAGATCATGAGCTTTTGCTGAGCACCCATTTGATGATGGCCCAATGTGCCTTTCGGGCAGGCCCGGTCAAGGCCCACCGGGCCTTGCAGGCCCGTAAAAAAAAAACTCAGCAAAAAATTCCCCATGATTTTTGCTGAGTTTGGCACATTTTTTTTTTGGCTGAGCATGCTCAGTTTTTCACTTTGTTTAACTTGGAAAAAATTAGCATATATTTTCCACCCCAATTTTGTCATTTTTTCTTGGGGGGAATTGCAAATTTTTGTAGTGACTATCAATGCTTTAACAAGCTGTGTAAAATTACTGCCAACAATGCATCAACAAAAAGTAGGATGGCAGTCAAACTCCAAAAATTATTCCCTCTTTCAACATGAAAGAGAAGCTCCTAGGTTGTATTGCACATGTGATCAACCTAGGAGCAAAAGCTGGACTGGCCATACTTGGAAGCGTACATGAAGAAATAGGAACTGAGATTTCAATGGCCAATTTGGAAACTTCGTCACATATACCGTTGATTGCATCACTCACCACCAATCTGGATGGTGTTGGCCTTTACCTGAAGACCATCATCAACAGAATCCATGGCTTATAAACTTATGTTTGATTTTCCCCCAATGGCATGAGAGATTCCAACAAGTGGTCAAATTTGCGCAGCCTGAGCTCAATGAAAGCGGGGTCCAATTTTTCTGTCTCAATATTGATGTATTGAACTGGTGGAACTCCACTTTCCAGATCATCTAGTGTGCAATAAAACTCCACCCATCTTGTGAGCACTTCTGCTCTGAAAGCCACAAACTTTCCAAATACAAACTGTCTCTTGCAGAATGGAGGCAAGCTGCCAACCTCATTCATTTAATGGAGCCTCTCAGCAAAGAGAACAACATCCTCTGTGGATCTAAGCATCCTACACTCAACAAAGCCTTACCTGTCTACTTAGTTTTAATGAAACATCTCAAACAATTTCAACCTGGAATTTACAATCAATTGCTTCTGATTCAGCCTGCCACCCTTGTTTTCCAAAAAATCAAAAAGTACTTGATTTATGCACTGAAGAAACTGGCTTATCTTTCTGCAATGATTCTTGATCCTACCTTCAAAACAAGGTTCTCAAAAATTTACAAGGCATTTATTCTTGAATATTATCACCTATCAGAAGAAGATATTCTCAGTTTTTTTCAAAAAACAGGAAGTCAATTCCCAGCTGTTCTTGAACAACCTGGCAGTTTGGCTTTGACTGTTACAAACTCAAGCAAAGAACCAGTCATGTAATTGTTTTTTTCTGAGCTCTATCAAGCAGCAAAAATGACCAAGGTCCCGGAAATGTTAAAATCTGAAATATCAAGATATTTAAAGAAGGAATTCAAGCCTGAGAGAACCAATATCTTACAATATTTGCAGGGCCAAAATCAATTTTTCCAGTTCTGTCAAAATGGCTTGCATTTTACTGTCTATCCCTGTCAGCTATGTGTATGAAACTAGGGGCAATAGCGGGCCGCTACGCTAACGGTAGTGTTACCGTAGCATAGCGTAAAACCGCTAACAGCTAACGGCTTTTGCCGTTGCTCTTAGCGGTTTTGCGCTAACGCTAACGGAGCAAGGCCAAAAAAAGGCCTCGCTACTCTGCGCTACAGCGCTTTGTAGCGGAAAATAGCCGCTACAAGCGCTGTAGCACCGCTAACGCTACAGCGTTGGCAAAAAAAAATGCCCGCTACACTACGCTATTTTGCCCATGTAGCGTAGCGTAGCGTAGCGGCCCACTGCTGCTAGGGGGATCCAATGGATATGCCTAGTACTAGCACTGTGCTGAAATTAACAAAAGAAGAGATTACTCTCAATCTACCTAGTGTATTGCTACTCTAGTTAAACTAATGTCACCTTGTGGCCCAATCAAGGATGGCTTAAGGTAGGAGATACCTCTTTAAGCTCAACTTTCTTGATATACAAGTGAAGAAGACAGAGGTGACATCTGAGCTGTGCTTATATCAAAATAACAACAGATTTGTTAAAAGTAGCTGGCAAGCACTTAAGCTGATTGGCTGCTTGTCAGAGGTGGTGGTCTTGCAGCAACTACTTTTAAGGATCAAAGAGAAAGCTTTTAAATGGGGATTTTAATAAGACTAACTATTGTTCCAGTGGTAAAAGGTAGGGTGATGGGGAGATGGAAACACTACTCTAAAATTAGGAGGAGGGTATTCACTGCACTTACTATGTTATGCTGGGGTGAATCTCTGAGGGTCCATCTCAAGGCCAAAGAGCCCACCTTTTATATTCTAAAAGTCTTCCAGGAAGCTACAGGAAGGACTTAATTAAGGTGTATTGCACCATTCTCACATCAAATGATACCATAATGGTGTCATCTTGCACCATCATAGTTCATTTGAGTGCTTCAATTCATTCTATGTCCCCATGGCATCATGATGCATTGTTATAACCAATAACATCATGTGTCAACTAATTGAATAGCATGAATTGGAATAAGTTCTCACAGACTTTTTATGTGGAACTTTCTCAGGTTGCTCTAATCTCAATTATATTACTATTGAAATTGTACTACAATCTACTTGTATACAATTGGGATTGTATTAGAATTGAAATCCAGCTAAATCTCCTCTCTCATTGTTTAAATAAGATTTGAACTGTATTCATTTCTTATTTATGTAAATATTACATTATTTTTGTGTACAGTGCCTAGACAAAAGTTTTTGTCACAACACTTTTCATTCCACAAGTTCAACCACCACAGTTAAAATCACAATTTCTGGTGAATCAATCCAAAATAGTTTCAAATAATGATTATGACAAATTTTTGGAAAAAAAAAAAAAATTGTGAATTTTATTAATTTTTTGCTGATTTTCAAAAATGTTTAATATGCATTTGAAGCACCTAGAAAACTCAGAGAGTACAGCCTGGAATGTGATAAGAATGATAATAAATGAAAAATTTTTGAACCAAAATAGCAAAGCAAATTTAGTGTCCATAGAAACAGGCCTGAAAATTGAATTAGATCTGATTTCAGTGCAAAATTTATTTTAATTTCAATTTTTGGCTCTATTTTGCTGGTCACTAAAGTTGCCTTGCTATTTTGGTTCAAAAAATTTTCATTTATTATCATTCTTATCACATTCCAGGCTGTACTCTCTGAGTTCTCTAGGCGCTTCAAATGCATATTAAAAATTTTTGAAAATCAGCAAAAAATTAAAAAAATTCACAAATTTATTTTTTCCAAATTTTTTATTCATAATCATTATTTGAAACTTTTTTGGATTGATTCACCAGAAATTGTGATTTTAATGTGGTTGTTGAACTTTTTGAATGAAAAGTGTTGCAAAAAAACTTTTGTCTAGGCACTGTACATATTATATGTAAATAATTTATGTACATATTTACTGCACATTCCACAGCAATGATTAATCTTAATACTTCTTATGGTACTTTGAGTTGTGACAAAGTACCAGAAGGAGTAGGAATTTTGGGTAGGCCCAGTGGGTAACCCTAGTTAAAATTACATTCAAAATCCATTTCTAAAAGAATATTCAAGGATTTATCATTATTAACTGAGATAAAATACCATTATTACAGATATGCAGGCTTTTGGATACTCTGGAGTATCTCTAAGGCTGACAATCCCTGCCACAAGCCTCTTCTGAGCATTTCTTCTCTAAAGGGTGCTGGATTTTATCTGGAGCAGGCTTCTCTCAAGCCAAGATCTCTTGAGGAGCTCTTATGCCTTGAAGAATGGCATAACAACTTATAGTTTCTATTTCATGTTTATATCAATTGCTGATTTCTTTTATCTTCCAAAGGTAAATTCATCAAAAAAAATATACATAAAAAATTACAACAAAAAAACAATAAAAGAATAAAACAACAATAAAAATTAAAAAAGAAAAAAACTTCTATGAGCTTAAATAGATTGAATCAAACTTAACACAAGTCCCGCCTGCGGGACTTGCGCAAATTGCAACCAACCATCAGGAGGGACTTGCATGGTAGCCATGTATTACGGCCTGAGCACCTCAGCCACAAACACCAATTTTGGTGTTGTAGCACTTTGGCCCCTAAATCACTTCCTTCCCAAATGCCCTCCCTCCACCCACAGAACCATTGAAACCGCATTGATCTCCTCTTCAATTTGGCGGTAAGCATGAAACACATCCCTTATTTCATCTCATCAAGGGCCATCCAAAAGAGAGTCAATTTGTATTCCAGCATTGGCTGATGTAATCCATTTCTTGTATTTCGGTGGTACCGCAACTTGTTCTTCCCAGCCACATTCAATTTTCACAATACAATGTTTTTTTACCAATTGTCCGTTGTTTTTGGTGTTTGAGTATATAAATTGCTTGTCTTTGGCTCATAGCTGGAGCTACAAAGCCAGGATTGCATCAGAAGAAGTGCACTGCCCAGCAGACTTTAGACCTTGCTAGCCAGGGTGAATAGAGGTCA
>SMGU01010372.1:0-33052 GCA_004348175.1 Puccinia novopanici
TAGCCCCAAATTCTTGCAGTGGCAGATAAGGTTGGTTTTTACTGATACACAATTGCAGAATGTTGGCAGACTTATGTGGGTCAAATAATATATTTCCTTTCAGGAGCATTTCAAACTCGTTTGACTGTAGCTTGCTTGCTGTATGTCAAATGCCACAGTTTTTTTCTTTCAGCTCGGGTGGCCTTGCTCTCATCTGATAAAAAGTTCTCTTTCTGCTACCTTCCGCACTCCCTGCCATCAATGCACAATCAGAAATTTTCTCCTTGCTCTTCTCCAAGTGTGAAGTGTGATATTCTGAAACTTTGCATACTTTGCCTTCCTATCGGTAGTTGGGGTTGAGGTGTAGGTTGGTAAGGAATCATCACCTTATCTCAAATCTGGTCTTGCTCCATGTTTGTGCGCGTCAAGCTACGAATAAAATCTAACAGCGTACGTTGCATTATGGTCAACAAGGGCGGAGCTGACCCTACTGTGCTTCTCAATTTGAGGTGATACCGCCCCTTTAAGTGTGGGACAAAAGACTGGCTGTCAAAACTCCATAGCTGGTTTCGGACTGCATTCCAGCATGACTATGCATTTGGATTGGTATGGAGCTTCAAGGAAAGTTCAAAATTGGCATCAACTTCAGTGATGTGAGGACCATTTGCAGAGATCAGGTTTAACGGTCAGCCTGAGGCCGAAGCATGTAGTACTACGATGGTGAAGGAATATGAGAGGAACATAAAAGTCAAGAAAAATCACATTTCTGCCCGGACAAGAAAGAAAATTAGTCCTTGAGGGTCTGTTTAGGAGCCCCGCCCAATCCAGCAGCGTGTAGAGTAGCAGTTTGAATCGCCCTGGCTATTGTGCTGCGGATGCGTCCGTCCTCCATCGCCAAAAGGCCGGCGATGGTACAGCCAGCAGGGGTTGTCACGCTGTCCTTCAGAGCAGCGGGATGTAAGCCTGTTTGTAACGACATTCGGGCGGCGCCTTGCATAGCTTTCCATGATCCCACCGCCAAAAGACGAAAATTTGAGCAAATTGAATCCGCTCGAGTTCCATGACTCAAATGAGATCATACCTTGAGCAGCCAATTCCAATGCCTCTGCCCGTGGAAGTCCCATCATGACTCCTCCATCGGCAATAGCTTCAAGTATCACCAATGAGAAGGCTGGGCCGGAGGCAGAGACAGCAGTGCAGGCGTCGAAATGTTTTTCATCCAGAAATCGACAACGACTGATGGGGGTGAATAGTGCTAGGAGGATTGCCCGAGTTTGGGAAGCAAATGGACAATCCGGCGATAGGGCTGATAAGATTGTCATGCCTTCCCGAATCTGGAGTTCACAATCAGTAATCATGAATTCTTTTAAGCAAAGCGAATGGTTGGAACTCACTTGACAGGGAGTATTTGGCATAGCTCTTACTACGCGGGTACTGGATGGTACAAATGACCTAAGCTGGCTGGTCGTTGTACCAGCCAGGATGGAAATGAGCAGCTTATTAGACAAAGCTTCGTGCATACCAGGTGCTCCCAAAACGTCCTTGGCCATTTGGGGTTTGCAGCTGCATCGCCAGATGTGTGGGGCAAGTGCAGAGTCAATTATTCGGTTCGGCTTACAAGCTGAATTGTCGACATGAGCGAGGCGCATACCCCAAAAGAATGACATCGCATTCGGCCACGCCACGCACATTGTCGGAAACTCGGACTTCAATATCTTCCCTTCCCAGATCCAACCAACGCTTTTTCAACTTGCGGGCCGACTCAGGTCGCGAAACACACGTAATAAAACGGTTCGGGGTCGAGTCCCCTAGTGACACCTGCACATCCGGATAGGAACCATCCAGTGCCGGCGTTTGCGGCTCTGATCCCGATGGTTGAGAATCCTTCGGTTTGTGGAGTGATTCGATTACTCCTGACAGGATGGCCACCCCCATGGTACCACAGCCTGAATGTGCATACGGGAATTTTTTTTCAAGAAAAAGTCAGCAGACTGCCCACATCGACTCCCGGCGGGGAACAGCTTACCAAGAACACAGAGAGAGTAAGGCATCGTCGATGAAAGCGTAGGAAGGATAACTGTATATGATTGGGTATTGCAGTATGGCGACTGTCAGCGGAATTGGCGGAACGGCGGTGGGGATGCCGAAGCCGCGACGCGGGCCGGGCTGCCCAGCTGAGCGCCATTGAGGGCCCTTGACTCATTTTGAATATTCATCTGTCAATATCCATCTCCACTATTGCTCATCAATTTGTTTGCCCTTCTGAAACATATCTGTCAATTTGAAGGCTCTCATGGCCTACATCATGATCATGAGCTTCGCAGGGCAGGGAAGAATATATGCTTGTGTACCCATTAAAACACCATCATGCTCTAGTTTGGACTGATGAAGATCAGGCACGAGGGCTCCATTTGGGACCAATTCAAGGTAATAGTCATTTTAGAGGATAGTGTATAAATTTTCCAGAACGGTTTTAAATCTCTGCGGCTCACTCAGCTTTTGTTTTCAAAGACTTTTGGTATTGTCCGGTGCACTCACGAGAAGCACCGTGAATCTACAAACTGGCTATTCAATTGGGTCAATAGAACTGAATGGCTTCTTTTGCGGCAAAAGATTGGTATTAGCCCAGTTCACGTAGGGCTGTTTTATGCAATTTAATAAACACAAGATTGCTTGTTACATAAAATTTTAACTTAAAAATTATCCCCTCTCCGCACAAGCACCCTGCTCATCCATTTCTGCCTGAGTGCTCGTCGTTGAAATTTTTGGCACAACTCCAAAAAATTATTTTTCACCCACCTCACAAGTTCTACACACAACTCACCCACATAGATCCAATTTCTAACCATGGAAAACTCACCGGAAAATATGGTATTTTTTTTTTCTTATTTTTTCGCCACATGATTGACTCTGACTTTTTTGTTTCAGGCGATTGATTCAGATGCTTCCTTACGCTGCGACATGTCTAATGTGTCACTTGGCCTCTCAACTCAAAGCTGCAGCAGTGGTCAGCTTGGCGACTCCTCCCAGCCAGACAATTGTGAAGGTCCGAATCCAAATGGTACTGGCATTCCTGAACAATCTCGGCCAAGTAAGAGGCGTCGCAGAACCAAGGCAGAGATGGCGATATATTGTGCAGAGCAAGAAAGAAATCGATTAAAAAAGGATCAAGAACGGCAAATGGCAAGGTTGTTAAAAGACCAAGAGAAAGTCGCTGAGAAAGTCACTGGGAACGCAGCAAGGAGGCGTAATTCTAAGTTGATTCAATTGAAATCTCAATCTGAAGAAGCTGAAGACCGTGGCAAACAATTTGTTCAAGAAGACTTCGAAAACGCTATGACGTACCTTGAGGACAGTAAAAATTATACAGCTCTGTTTGGCAATGGCTCCAAAACTACGGTTGGCGCAAAACAAATGACCAAATCGGCGGCTTTTGAGGTCTTTGCGACGTGGATGAATCAGCACAATCCACGACTACTTCTCAATGGGCGCCGACTCCAACAAAGAATTGATCGATGGAAAAAAAAATACATGGACACACGTACCTTTGAGGAAAACACCGGCGTGGGCATTGAAAGTCAAGATGGACCTCAAACCTTACACGATATCCTGGAAAGCAAGTGTCCTTGCTTCCACCGACTTGATGCTCTCTTCCGAGACAAGGCGAATGTCACATCTTTATTCGAGTTTGACCATTCGCAACTCGACGCAGACCCCTCATTATTTCCAGCTGACGAATCAGACGACGAGGAGAACGATGGAGTTGGGCCCCTGTTCAAATGACTCAGTCTCAATCATGTGATGTAGACGGTGCGAATCACGAGAACCCCGGCTTGGCCTCTCAAGCTGATGATTCGATAAATGCAAGCCCCCCGACCAATGAAGTGGACGGCTCAAACGACTTGGATGTAGATGATTCAGGAGGTAATGCATCGGAACCTCCTTCCAATGTTCAGAGGCCACATAACAACACCAACATTACTCCAACTCCGTCCGCTCGTGGCACTCAAGCTAGGGGCCAATCTCATTCTAACACCACCAGGACTACACCGGCGTCCCATGGCAACACATCTCATACTGCGAGCAAAATTTCGCTAGCGGCGGCTTTTGCACAGTCCAGTGATAGTCAATTCACAATGATGGAATCACAACTCACATTGGAACAGAGTCGACTTGATAAAGAGTCGTTGCGATTGGAACGCAAGGAAATCCGGGCAAATCAGAGAGATGCTAGAGAGGAAACCCGGGCCAATCAGAGAGAAGCTAGAGAGGATCGACGAGAGTCCCGCAAGGACGATAAATGGAGCGACAACTTAATTGGGAAAAAGAACAATACAACCGAGAAGAAGCTCGATTAAAATCACGTGAGGAAAAGGAAGATCGATTGCGGAATGAAAAGAAGGAATTCTTGATCGATTTACTCAGGCAAGGAAGACCGCAAGTGAGGCGGAATCCATAATGCAACTCATCTATTCCTGATGACACCCTAAGTGAGTCCTTCATTTGAACGATCATCTCCTCATTTTTTATTGATTCAAACATGGACTCTGTTCGTTTTTGAACACAGGAGAAAAACATATCATTTTTCATTTCATTTTTGATTACTGATTGTATGTTTTTTCAATTGCAATGACAAATACACGATAGATAGCAAAATCCACATATAAAAAAGCGACTTGACTTGAATCAACCATTGTAAGATGCAAACAGTAGCAAGATTTGAATCCAAAAAAAAAGAAAACAAGACTGTTGCAATTTGACATTAATAACATGATACTGCGAAATGTTTGTGCCTACATAGGGAGAACTCCCTTTTTATAATTGAGAGAAACACACTCTTGGGTCAAATTCGCCCGGAATCCTTCAGCATCTTGATCATGATTTGATGGGGGCATTGCAGAGGCCCCATTGTTTCCATTGTCCTCTTCGTACATTTCGCTCCATTGATCCCCTAATCCGGCGAGCATGTTATGCAGTATGATACAGGCATACAACCAAGACACATACTCACGCATATCGCTGGGACGATATAGATGCAAACGCATCTCTTTCAGTGAAGCCCATCGCGCCTTCAGGATTCCAATCGTGTGCTCATTTCGGACCCATGACTTAGCCAAGCAGAAGTTGAATTCCGAGTTGATAGGTATATTCGCTGCTGGTGCTTTGTAAGCCGGGATGACCGTTGGTGTCAGCTCGTATGCAGAGTCCGCCAAGAGATATTGACCTTGTTTAAAAAAAAAGTTAAAAAAAATGAAAAAAAACTAACTAATCATTTATATAATGTAATAATAGTCCTTACCTGGGTCAAAGTATTGTGAGGGATTGAGATGCAGTTGCATCCTTTTGTAAACTCGACTATCCCCGCACGAACCTGGCCAGCCTGTAATGAATGATGTGATGTACTTGTCGCAATCACAAACAATCTGAGCATTGATTGAATATTGACGTTTCCGGTCATAAAAAACCTTGCCATCGTACCCCGGTCTCTGGAATAATGGTATGGTTGTTCCATCGACGAACCCAACACAACCAGAAAATCCCTCTCCCTTCATGACGTCGGATATTTCAGCTCGTCTAGTTGCATCCGGCCATACGACATGAAGGCGTCCAATTGAAACAATCGCCCGGATTACTCGGCGTGAAACCTTGATGACTGTGCCCGGCCGACACTCAGATTTCTTGAGAACCTCCCGACTGAAGCGCCATTTCCATTTGATCCTAATCTCTCCAACGTCAGCACCAGTTGGTGAGCTATTGGTAGCTGAGGTCGTATTCCTCCTTTATGGAATACTGGGTTCATGCAGATTTCACGCAGCAAATGGATGAAGCCTGTTTTCGTAGTTCGTGCGGCCTGTCGGAAATCATGGTCGCGAAGATGGAACAACTTCGCCAGATCAAAAGAATCTCGACAGAGGGTGTTTGACGTGGGTGGAGATATCGGGTAGAGAGTATAAGACGAATCTGCTCTTCCAGCAGGGCACGATTGCTCAGGAGATTGTCGTACAAGATCTTGATGATTTTATTTCGGGGAAAAAACAACTCCGCTTCAGACGGTAGCTTGATTCGAAAGAGGGCGCGGTCGACCATGTCATCCACCTCGGTGTTGCTCCATCCACACAACCACAAGGAACAAATCACGGATCAGGCTTTGGCGTTCCGTATAACCTCTCATGATGGCTAAGGAAATTAGAGATGATGGTCAGTCTGGTCCGTCATTTCAAATGCATGTGTGACAAAAAGACTTACATTGGATTTTGGAATAGAGGTTAGTGGTGTCGATGGTTTGGTGAGTTGAAAAAAAAAAAAAAAATGAAACCAAGGTTGAAGGTGTGGAGGTTCGGGATTTAAGTAGCTTGAGTCACGTTTCCATCTGCTTGTTATGGGCTGAGGTGTGGCTCGTGATTCTCACTCAAGGATAAAAATGAGGTTAAATTTTTTTAACAAGTTTGCTCATAATTTTAATTTTTACTGCGCACAAGCAGTTACGTGAACTGGCTAATACCGTGGATAAAGGTAGCCAGAAGGATAAAATAAGATTCCTGTGAGAGAATGGCTATGGGGCAGTTTTAAGATTTGATCCTCTTGCTGGGGCGTTGCAGTGTGGATGGTGTGCGGCACATGGTGGGTTGTGAGGTGATGATCAGCTGAAGGTAGGGCTGGTGCGGGTTGGAAAGCGGGCTCGGAAGATCAAACAAAGGGGTGAACCACTGGTGGCTTACGAGAAGATCAGGACCACGTCATCGAAAAAGAAAACAACCAGCAGAAACACAACACCACACCACCACCCACCAGGAAAATGGTCAACAGCCAACAGCATCACTACCAAAACCAAAACAACAACAACAACCACATAGACAACTCACTCGCACATGGACTATCAAACATCAACCTCAGCACGGTCAGTATTCCATCATCACACTCTCAACTAACTAGACTCACTCTCTCTCTGACTTATTGTCAAAAAAAATATAACAAACAGCAACAACAACAACAACTGCAACAACTGCAACAGCAACAGCAACAACAGCAGCAACTCCAACTGCAACAACAACAACAACAACAACAACATGCAGGAACCACCAAATCAAAGAGACCTGCCCGTGCTTTTCACCAGGAACTCAGCCCTCCCTCGCAACTGGACTCAACTCACCCATGCCTCCCCGTCCGGACTTGAATAATAATCTACCCGAACCAACCTTTCGTCATCGACCCGATCGACCAGAGCATCTACAGAGGTATCATCATCAGCCCATGCCAGTAGTCCCTCTGGACCACCACTCGATCAACCACAGAATAACCAACCAAACTCAATCCAGCCTCTGTTCCAACAACCAAACCAGCAACAACAACGCTCAACTGGACCACGTAATCGTATCGATCCAAATCAGATCCCTTCCCCCGTCATCGTCCACGAGCAAGATGCTGAAGCTTTCTCTGAGGAACCCTTCCGCACCTGTCAAACCGTCTACGCCGACTCAACTACTCATCCCTTCAACCAACCACCCCCTCCTCCTCAAATCCCACTCAGTCTAACCGATTATGTTGCCATCGATCAAGGCAACTGTTCCCCTAGATTCGTCAGGGCTACCACCTACTGTCTACCCGCAATGGATGACATTGCTCAAGCCGCCGAACTGCCCCTAGGATTGCTCATCCAACCTTTGGCCGAACTTGCTCAGGGAGAAGGCGATATGGTCCCGATCGTTGATTTCAGTCAAGATCCAACCGGCCCTCCACGCTGTAGTAGCTGTAGAGGGTACATCAATCCATGGTGCACCTTCACCGATGGTGGTAATCGCTTCAGATGTAACCTATGTGGTAAACCAAGTGATGGTCAGTTAAGTTTTTTTTTTTTTTTTTTAAAAAAAAAAGATATGAGAGACCCAACCCACTCCTGATGATTCTCATCGTTTCTCATAGTGCCTCCTGACTACTTCTGTCACCTCGATATGTCCGGTCGGAGGGCCGATCATTACCAACGTCCCGAACTATGCAGAGGGTCGGTGGACTTCATCGTCAATCAAGACTACTGGGTTCAATCCGACTCCTCGGATTCCAAACTGAATGCCCGTATCCCACAACCAATGAAATACCTATTTGCAATCGACGTCAGTTGGTCTGCCAGCAAGAGCGGCATGTTACAACAGATCACAAAATCTATCAAATCAATCATCTTTAACCAAAACCCTCAAGAGCAAGAAGTAGATGATGACCTTGAGTTCCCTCACAAAGTCTCAAGCCTCCTCGCCAGTTCCCCGTCGGCGCCCAGGTTGGCTTCGTCACCTTCGATCGTACCGTCCACTTTTACAACCTGAAGGCTGGCTTGGACCAAGCCCAGATGCTCATCGTCCCCGATTTGGACGACATGTTCGTCCCCATCAGCGAAGATGCCCTTTACGTCAACCCTGCCGAATCCCCGGCCATGATCCATAATTTGCTCGACAGTCTACCCACCATGTTTGGAGAGAATAATATCATGGAATCTGCCCTCGGCGGCCCAGTTCAAGCTGCATTCTCTAGTCTGGTAAGTCCTCTCTTTCCGCAACGTCCAGTCCCGCGATATCGTCTGATGTCTATGTTGGTCGTTTCAGAAACGGCTAGGAGGACAGGTTAACATCTTTTTAACCTCTCTACCGACCATTGGACCTGGTGGATTAAAACAAAGAGAAGATACAAAGCTTTATAATACCGAGAAGGAGACCACCTTATTCAATCCAGCTGATCCTTGGTATCGACAAATTGCAGAGGAGTGCTCCTTGGCTGGAATCGGGATTAACATGTTTCTCTTCCCGTCTCAATACATCGATGTTGCGACGATCAGTCAGCTTTTTTTTTTTTTTTCTTTGACTGCTATATAGGTAGACTCGGATGAAACTGACTAGCTTTTTCTTTCTTTATTCTGGTGAGCTCGTAGGTGTATTATCCGGTATCACCGGTGGCGAAGTTTTCTTTCACCCCAGGTTTAACCCCCAGAGAGATTGTTTCAAGGTACACTCTGAACTGCGTAGAGTGTTGACTAGAGAAACTGCATCAAGTGCGACGATGAGGATCAGGTGCTCCAATGGTAGATTGATCGGATATATTCTCTCTTGATCGACCGCTGTGCTAATGTAATGAATGAATTAAATTGAAAATCTAGGGCTGCGAATTTCCCAACATTTCGGATCCTTCTTGCAACGAAACGTCACTGATCTGGAGTTTGGAAATTGGATGCGGATAAAGCGATAGCTGCGATCCTCAAGATCGAAGGCAAACTAGAGGACAACTCTTCTATCGAGGTTCAATTCCAATGTGCCCTTCTATACACTTCGTCAACTGGACAACGGAGGTTAGATGTCACAATCTCAATTTGCCTGTCACCAGAATAATCGGCAACATCTTCCGATCGGCTGATATGGATGCTACTATGGCCTTGTTGACTAAACAATGTATGTCCGCGCTCTTCTTGATGATCAGATTTTTTTTTCTCCTTGAATTCACATGTCGTCTGGATTGCGGGATTGGATAGATATTGCCCAGATTGTTCAAGTGCCATTACGAGACGTTCGAGTAACATTGACGGAGACTTGTGTCAAGATCTTGCTAGCTTATCGAAAACACTGTGCATCCTCCACCTCACCTGGCCAACTGATCCTGCCGGAATCGTACAAATTATTTCCGCTATATGCCCTCGGCTTGATGAAAACCAAGGCCGTGAAGGGAGGCAATGTCTCTTCGGACGTCCGAACCCATTACATGAGATATCTGAAATCTCTAGGCGTCGCTCAAACTATCCTGATGCTCTACCGCGAATGATTCCTATCCATAAACTTGCCGAGATGCCGGAAGCCTGTGAATTCAATCCTAAAAACAGCAAGTTCATACTTCCTCCATTCATGAGAGCTAGTTACGTGAGGATGGAAGCCGACGGGTTTATCTAATCGGTGAGTAGAAGCTTTAATTTTCAAAAAAAAAAATGAATGAATGAATGAATGTAATGAGGTTAATTTACTTACTCTCCTTCACATGGATTGATACAACGCACGTAGAGAATGGAGATATGATGATCATGTGGATCGGCTCTACAGTTTCTGTTGCGGTGTTAGAAGGATTGTTCGGAGTGAGCAGTCTAGAGGCGCTGGACCGAGGCTCTTTTCAGCCAGATTGCCGAAACTGAAGACACCATTATCGATCAAAGTACGACGATTGTTGAAGTTCTTTGACATCAAGAGGGGAGACCGTTCCTTACCGCTACTAGTATCACGACAATCGCTAGACTCGACCGAGTTCGAGTTTGCCAATCTGTTGGTCGAAGATCAAAACAACGACGCGATGTCCTAGTACGTTTTTTTTCATTTTCTCACTGGTCTAGTCTCTGGAGCCTCTTGTTGAGACGCTGAATCCGTCTCTCTCTACTCCAGTGTCGATTATCTCTGCTTTGTCCATAAGCAGATCCAGAATGACCTCTCCGGCTCTTCTAAAAGTACCTTCCAGCAGAACGACGATCATCATCACAACGGCTCGGGCAGCGCCGCGGCGAGCTTCATCGACCCGGCTCGCTCTGGAGAGCCGCTTGGTAATTCACCAAAACCAAAACAAAACAACAATAGTTGTCGTTAAAAGTATATGTACTTGATTCACTTCTCTTGCTCTCTCTCTAATGGGCTTTCTTCCTTGCCAACATCATCAAACATCATTATCTCTTGTCCAATTTCTCTCTGACTTTGTCAAGTCGACAATTCAACATTCTTCTTCTGGTCTTGTCTTTTTTTTTTTTTTTCAAGTCTTGAGACACTTGCGTTTGTTTTTTTTTTTCGATTCAATTGTAAAAGTTGTGTTCATGTTAATTTTCCATACTCTTTCTTACATGCTTTGAACGGTGTAAATAGATAGTTTTCAACGACCACCCCTCTTCTTCTTCTCCAATGAAACCGCTCTTACCTCGTTCTCTTAATTTTTTTTTTGGCGGGTTATATGTGTGTGTATGTATGGGCTCGTGGCGTGACCGCTATGTCGCGTGTGGAGTAGTGAGATGTCATTCGTCAACGCCACAAACACGGTCGTTTTGTTTTTTGGAAGGCTGAGGACCAAAAGAGGTCGCCCAACGTGGGGCTCGACCCACGACAATCGATGGTCTGCTTGCACACGGGGTGCTAGATACGTGGGGCTCTGTGTAAGAGTCGAATGCTCTACCAACTGAGCTAGCCGGGCGCGCCAAGAGAGATTACGTAATTGAAGCCCAGCGCGGGTATATTATCCTGCTTTGATTGTAGAAGGAAACAGTCACCACTCACCACCAGCAATGAGCAGGTCACTCTACCAGCATAAAATACATACTTCAACCAAGAATAACTCCCAGTCACCAGCTCCAGAAATTCCCTTCTCTACAAACCTGTACCCACAGCCTTCCTCCCTGCCTGCCCCATCACCACACTACTGAACTCCATTTCCTGCCCTTTCACATCCTCAAAACTACCGCAAAAAGAGTCAGATTTCCCTGGCCACTTACAACATGGTGTAAGTAAAAGCCCAGTTCACATTCTTGTCTGCTTACTTACATGAACTACATGGCTAAAATGTAGCAATCTCATAGCCAATTAATCTTATTTCAATTTGTCTAAAATTTTGCTTGTTGCAAACTTTTTTTTTTAAAGGCAATCAAGCAGCTGCGTGAAATGGGGTAAGATGGATTTATAAGAGAAGATGATTATCACCATCAAACTCATTCTATACCATTGGAAAGTCAACACTACAAACATTAAGTACATTCCCAGAATGGAAAGTGGTTGAGTGACATGGGACAGGGGTTACATGATTTTTTTGTACATTTTTGTCACATTTTTCATCACATTTGAACCTCGGTGCTCATCTGGCATGCATTGCCACACCCACATTTCAAAAATTACATATCTTTCTTATTTTCATCTTTTGAAATGCATGCCAGATGAGCACAAAGTTTCAACTGTGATGAAAAATGTGACACACTGTATGACTCACCACTGTCCCATGTCACTCAACCACTGTTCATGTTGGGAATGTACTTAATTTTTGTAGTGCAAGGTAAAAAAAATCTTCTTCTTCTTCTGATCACCTGCATGTAGAAACATTCACAAGACTGCATGTGAGCCTGTGCCTCTAGAGTGGCAACAGGACACAAGGTAGTTGGTTAAATATAGTTGTATTTCTTATTGGGGGAAAAATATAAGGAACAAGGCAAGTAAAAGAAAAAGGAAGAGATTCTTGTAAGATTCTAACAGTGCTGAGACTGGAGTATAGCTCTAACAGTCAACCTTGGTTAACAGAGGAATGTAGCAGCTGTGAGACACTAGCCTACTCTGTATGGATCAACAGAAGGAATATGGTAAGATTAGAATCCTTTCAAGACTATTCCAGATGTTTTAGGAAAAGTCCAAGGATTGTTAAAGGGATAAACCTATGTGGTTTATTTTATTATAAAAACCATGAAAAAAGATAAGGGAGGAAAAGAAAAGGAGTGAAACAGGTAAGGAGCAGGGGTAGTGCAAGAACCAACCAGCGAGGTGAGAAAGAGAATATAAGTATGAATGAATAGAAAGAGAGGTGAAGTACTGATGAGTGCTGATTAAACTGGTTGAGTGGGAAAATCACTGAGCAATGAGGGGACCTCTGAATTCCTGGATGATTCTGTGCATTTTGGGTTTGTTTCTGGTCTGAGTTTGAAGATTTTCATTGAGTCTCTTTTTAAATTTTGGTGGACTTCAAGTTGAATATTACTCAATTTAGTAATGTTTCTGAGTCTCAATCTTCATTCAGACAGAAGCAAAAATCACAGGTTGGTGAGGAAAATTTCAAGAGCCCAGGTCAAACTTCTTGAGTTAAATTTTGACATCAACAGGCAAAGGAACCTCAATCTGTCAACAAATGCACACAATACTCATAAATTGGATCAATCAACTGAACATATTTGGAGCAAGTTAATCAATTCAGGAGGAGCAAGAAAATAATCATCATTACTGGTCTAGGAGGTAGCATTTTAAAGGCTTTTTTTTCTTTGCTATCCATTGATCCAGTCGTCTATTGTAATTGATTTTATTATTTTTCTTGTCTCTTGTGTTGATCGTGTGATTTAATTCAGTAATTTGGTGTTTTTCATTTCAGTTGTTTTTCCTCTTGTCTTGCCTCTGACTGTTTGCCATTTTTATGCTCTCTATTTTCTATTTTTATATACTACTGGTCAAAATAAATAGGTATTTCAATAGAGAGAATACACTTCATGACATCATAAGTAATTCAACTTGAAAATCCACTTTCATTTTCAAACTTGACCATATCAGGATCAGAACACAACTAAACCACACCTCATGTCATAGACATGGGTATAAAAGGTAGAATAAACTTGTGGGATGAATTTATTAACTTTCCTTTTAATTATAAAAAAGTATTTTCAGAGAAAAATGAATAAATTGATATTAATTTATGCAAATTTGAAGCCCTTTGGGATGGTGTTCTATCTTGAAGTCTGACAGGTGTGAAAAAAATGAAGGGGTTACCCACAAGCTATGTTCCCTTCAAATGGCAGGAAAGAAGATTCCAATTTTTTGGAAGCTCTGCTCCCTCACACTCAAACATAAAATCAAAAAAAACACTACCCAGGCTGCCTTGTGTTTCCAGCACACACAATCCTGTTTCCTTTGTTTTTGTGGAAATACTGGTGCAAGATATTTTGATAAATTCCCAAAATAAAATTGAGATGGCAGAAACACTCTTTTCAATATTTTTTTGGGTCTTTGACACGCTACCCACCTTGATTGAAGGTACAACCCATCCTGGCGTCCTCACAATGCCAAGGTGGGTTTCTGTTTCCAAAATAAGCCTGCAGTGGGTGCATGAATGGTTCAATAAATATGTAAATATATCCATGAAGAAATAATGAATTCTAATATTAATAAATAAATGAATTAAGTAAGTAATATGCAAATATGTAAATGATAATAAATGATTGAATGGAGAAATAATTGTATACATAAATGAATTAAAAGTAAATATTTTTAGAAAAAAAATGGATAGATAAGTGAATATATGCATAACTAATTGAATTAATTAATTAATGAAAAAATAGTGACTAAAGAAATAAGTGAATAAATAGATTCATGAAGGAATAAATGATTAAATATTAAATAAATAATTAAATAAATAAATCAGTGGAAATTTAATGGGTAATAAGGGGGATAATGAGTAAATTTATGGGGAATGGGCACCGAAATTTAATGGGTAATAAGGGGATAATGAGTAAATTTATGGGGAATGGGCACCCCTGTTGTATTTTTTTATCTGTTCACTTTTTTATTTACACATATTTTCCTCTATTTTTTTTCTCTGTCACTCTCTTTTATTTTTTATTTTTATGTGTGTGTTTATTTCTTTTTTTTAATTTTTTTTTTTAAAGTTTGTGGTTATTTCTTTATTTCTTTACTTCTTTATTTCTTGATTGAGTTTTATTTTCTTCTTATTCTTTGTATTTATTGATTTTTTTCCACTTTCAATTCTACAAAATTGTAGGTTCAACCCACCCCCAAGGGTGGGTTTTTTGTATCTGCAACCCACCCAGGTTGAATTTTGTAAAATTCAACCCACAGCCCACCCGCCGCAGGGTTTCTTTGAAGGCGTGACCCACTCCAGCATCATGGGGACACTGGGATGAGTCATGCCTTCAATCAAGGTGGGTTGCGTGTCAAAGACCAATTTTTTTTCTGCCACAAATAATGACCACACTTCCAGCAGTCCCTTCATTCTTATTAAAATCAAGCTTCTTTCAATGTTTTTTTTTTCATTATATGAATAAACCACTAGTCAAATCTGTGACTAACCCCCCTTTTTTGTGAAGATAAAATCATTCCAAACTTCCTTTCTTCTTCAGCTTTGCCATCCATTTTTAAACGTGAGAAAGAATTTCAGGGTGAGAAAGAATTTCAGGGGGCTTCACACAGTTGAGACCCTGTGTTTGCAAGTTGGCAAGGCAAGAAAACTTTGTCTGGAAGACTTGCATGAGTTTCTGCAAGCCACTATGCCAGAATTTTTGTGCATGGTGACTTGAAAAAGCAAGACAACTCCATATATCTTCTCTCCTTCTCACCTCCAAGCTTATACTTTCACACTCAACACACCTAAAACCACCAACTTAACAAACCTCACATCATTGTGGCCAATACCACCACCACCCTTGCACCCAAAGGGAAAAAAAGAGAGAGATAGGCACCTTGGGATTGAGACAGCATTGATTTAAGCAGAAGAATGGAAATTTTCCTTGAATAGATCTTGGAAGTCACCAATTATCAATTCTATCAAGGGATATTGAAGATGGAAAGACCATGAAATTCCTCTTCTCCAAATTCCTCCAGATTATGTTAGAAAATGGGATTACCCATTGTGATGTGAAGGTTTTTTTCTCCTAATCCTTTTTTTCATCAATTTTTTGCTCATAACTTTCATCAACAGGAATCACTCCAAAATTAGTGATATTCAGCTTTTTCACAACACTTTGCACAACTGGAGAGGAAACACTGGAGCTGGTATTTTGAAAATTGATGCAACTAATAATTTCAAAAACTGTCAATGGTAAGAATTTTATAGCTAAGAAATGATTAAAAAAGGATTCATATCTCCTAAGGCTGTGACCCGGGTTTGGGACGGGTGTAGCCCTTGTCCCATTCCCCAGAGCCAAATTCACCGGGGTCTGGGGGTCACCCAGGAGGTGTGTAACTCCCAGTGCAATTTTTTTCTCACACTGGCTCATACATCTCAAGTGATAAAAAGTAGAAAAAATTAACTGAAAAGAGAAATGTAATTTTATAGTAGCTTTTAATTTTTTACAGTATCAATTAAAAATGTAGATAATTTGGAAAAAAGTCATCTGGAAGGAAATAAGGGTTGTTTCCACCTCAATTTCCCACTCTTCTCTCTCTGCCATACCACCTG
Source organism: Puccinia novopanici (assembly GCA_004348175.1). Lineage (NCBI taxonomy): Eukaryota > Fungi > Basidiomycota > Pucciniomycetes > Pucciniales > Pucciniaceae > Puccinia > Puccinia novopanici. Next base: position 15,913 of record SMGU01010372.1, read on the forward strand.
CGGGGTCCAGGGGTTAATAAGTACCATCCCAACCACCCGCACCCAGGGTGTACCACCAAGGTGATCCACCGGGGGGTACCCTTTGGGTTTCAGCCTTAATATCTCCTTCCAGACCAGGTCCACACCCTGTGTAGGTACTGGGATTACCTTGATCCCATCATTGTATCAAGTTAAGTTTCCAAGCCACTGTTGACATTCTCCTCAATCTTGGCTTATCATGAGTGACAGGCACAGAATGAGAGCCCTTGCAGAAGTATTGCCACACAAGAACTTCCAAGAATTACTAGTAAAGATGAATCCACCTCACCAACTAAACCCAATTTCAAAGAAAAGATGGTATAGCCAACCCAAACCTTACTCCTGCTACTACATCAAGCACCTCCACTGCTTCAGCTACCAACTCCAACTCACAAAAAATCATCACAAGAAAATTAAAAAAAAATAAAATTGAGCACCTTGTCCAGCAAAATAGTTGCCCAGGGGAAAAAGCAAGCCCTGATGATTTCTGCATGAAATCTGTGATCACCAAGAGACAAGCGGAGATGAAAAAGGCAAATTAAGAAGCCACTAAATCCTAAGTAATTTTAATTTAGGAATTAAGCAAGCTGGGGCTTGAATATGAAAAATAAAAAAACTAGTCAACATTGAGTTCCCCCAAATTCCCAATTTTCTGGCTAACTCTGATTCAGATTCATAAGACTGAAAAAAATCCAGTAAATTTTTTAAATTACTCTCTCTTGCTAGTCTTATTTATTTTTTGATTTGTGTATTTTGTAATTTTTCCCTCATCATTTTCTTTTCTTTTTTATTTTTTTTCCATACAATCAATCCAATCAAAATTTACTTGAAAAAAAAGCTGGTTTTGTTTTTTTGTTTTCTTATCATATTAATTGAAATGAAACACAATAACATTCATTTCTGAGAGATCAGAGACAAAATAAACAACCAATAAGGGATAGGAAGAAGAAAATAAGATAGAAAGCTAAAAAACAACAATTTCATCTAACACCTACTTCCACACACAGTATCAGCATAATTGACCTCTTGTTGAGGCAGCTCATGGTTATCAACTGGAGCAATTACATCAATCAAGTTTCATTCAATAGCAGGAAAGGATTTTTAAATCAGGAAATTATGGAGGACCACACAAGCACTGAACCAATTTTTGATCCTGTTCATTGTTTCAATTGAATTCCTCAGAGTGACTCCAATTTTCCTTTCAGTATACCAATGAAGGGCTTGTTACAAAAACTGATTGCTGCAAGATTCTGATTGAATTTCTTTTGAGAAAAGGCATTGGTCCATGGGGTTTTTTTAGTGTTGGGGCCATATTTGACTCTTTTGGAAATCCAGAGTCTCCAATTAGGTACTGGCCTGGATAAAAGATATTCACCTTCTGCTGGTTGATATCAAAATTATCTCAAATTTGGGGCTTGTGGCCGCATCCTGGCCATCCAGTGAGATAGTAGATAATTATTTTTTGAGAATCACATACTACCAAAGTTTCTAGTCTGTAGGATCCTTTGCAAGAGCAATATTCCTGTGGGTTGATTGAAGTATTTTAATCTAATGGAATGAGGTTTCATCAATGAAACCCACACAGCTTTTGGCACAGTTTGAATCAACTATTGTGTTTCTCAAAAACCTTGGACATTTTTTTGTTTTTTTTTTTGTTGTCTTATGCATTTACATACTTTATGTAATAATATTGCCATTGTTTCTGCCATAAATATTTCACAGCCTTTTGAAGCCATTTATTGACCTGGTGGCAGCCCAAGTATGACCCTGCCTTCCATTTTTGCTGGTGGCAGTGATCCTGCCAACACAAGAAGTGGACCAATGGTGCAAACTTGGGGTCCTGGTTCCAAATATGACCTTGGTTCCTCCACAACTCTGCTTGAACCTGGCCAACCAGCAAAATCCATTTTCAGAGGCAGATATGATGGTTGGATTATCTCATGACTTATACACAGATAAAACCAACATAAAAAGGAATTAATGCATACTTGACAAGAATAAAAAAAACATTTGGTACAAGCATTTTGGGAAAACAATATAGTGGAAGCAATTGCTTCTGGAGATTCTATGTTTTGCCACACTAAATTCTTCTAAAAAGAAATAAGTACCATGCAGATGAATCTAGGGAAGGTCAAAGATGAAAAAGAAAAAATCTAGATCCAAGATAACCTTCACCACTTTTTAGCAGTATAGGATTACAGTCCCCTCCAAAATCCTGAAAAAATGTGCCAGGACCCTAATCCAAGTTCCATTTCCTGCAATTTCCCTGTGTCTTAATTTTACAATTAGCTGATTTTGGACTGGTTGCTGAGGAAAATTTGAGTTTTTTTTGGAAAACTGGGTGGCTTTCAATCAAGGAAAGGAGACCAAAGAAAGAGCAATGTGATATCCTGAATTTTGTTTGAACCAGGATTTATCAGGGTTGAAAAGGTATTCAGTCATATTGGGTGATTATTCAAGTCAAGGCCCATCAGCAAGATAGCTCTTTGTCTTTATTTTGACCAGTGCCATGACTAGTTCTTCAATTTTGCTTCCTTGAATTCAGGATGAATCTTTTTTTCTGTCATTGTACCTATCCTCCTAAGCTGCTTGGGTTAAATGGAGCTGGAGATAAGTCCTGAGGCTTTGGTTGCATTCAGATGGTGGGTAGGTGGTGCAAGTCAGGGATTTGGTATTTGCGTTTGCTCAAAGTAAAAAAAAAATGGCTGGGGGCAAGTTGTCTTCCCCCACGGGTTTTTAATTTGAGTTCCAATATTTTCTGTAACTCTTGTCTGCTGAATCTGGGTAGACGCCAGCCCATAAAAACCTACCTCATCACTAAATCCTGAAATTTTTCTGATCCCTTATTTCTATACTTGAGGGATGTTTTTATGCGCTTGGGGTTCTTCCCTCCCCTTTTTTTTGTACCACATTTCGGTCGTATTTGAGCTTTGAAGGCAATTTGCCTTGTCACCCTTGAGCAGAAAAGAATGACTTGCAATTTGTTTGTAGGTAGGAATGGCCTATATGACCACCGAGGAATAGAAATGATCTGTCCTTAATCAGAGAAAAACAAAAAATCTCACATGGACTGCAACTCGAAAAAGACATGCGGGTAAATATATAAAGTTACATAATAGGTTACGGAATTAAATTATGTGGCAGATAGTAATATTATTAAAACTAGATAGGGATGTTGTCGAGTAGTGAGAGTGATATTGGATAGGGAGTCAAAAATGTGTGATCCGCAGAATAGTTCTGATCTTGATGTCGACCGATAGCCAGCAGAATCAAGAAAAAGGGAGATTCGAGAGTTTCAATCACCTATTAATAATGGTGGTGGGATTGGTACTTCCGCTGGCGCCATGTGGGATGAAGTCTCGCTGGACGCCGTGCTCACCGGGAGACAGCTAGGCTTTAATTTTCTTAGCCTCCGACTTGCACCTAGGTTTAACAAGAGTTTGCAATTTGCGGAAGTTGGGAGTTCCCAAACCAGTTACCCTTGAATCGACAACGGCAAGAAGAGAGACGATTAGCACATGCACGCAACACTTTGTCACCGCTATGGCAGGTGCATTGTGGTACTTACGGGTCCCAGCCTCGAATGGCCGCAAATCCCGTCGTATTGCACCCGCTGGAGCTTCCGCTGATGACATCATTTAATGCACTGTACCCGGTTTTGTACAGCCAAGGGTTGAGGAATCCTAAGGAACTACCACCCAGGGAAATTCTATAGTCGTTGAGGAGTGCGATGATGGAGGCGAAGGTGGGAGCTGCTGCGGATGTGCCTCCAACTACGCAATTTTGAATTCTTGAGCACTTCTTGAGAAGAGCTACGTAGCAAGGAGCAAGAAATGCCCACCTGTTAAAAATGATTGCTGCCATGCGATAACATACTTGGCTCCTTGCGCGGAAACGTCGGGAAAGCCCTCCCCGACCGGTTGTAAAGACCGCTATAAGTTTCAGAGCCATGTAATTGAGGTAGCGGTTGACTTGATCTTGTTGCCAATCGGGTGTCGCAAAGTAGTTGGCTAAGTTTTATTGCAATTGATACGGTGCGAGGCGGAGTTAAACTGCACTTCAGTTCGTGCCTATGTCTCAGGTCTGCAATGGGGTACGTCTGTCTCAGACTCACTCACAAACCCTCCTCCACTACTAAAGCCGCCAGGTCCATCTTCAGAAACAGCAACTTCGGAAGAAGTTTTCCGTTGCTCCGACAGATGTGACGCTGACGGGATGCACAAGATCTAGTCAGCATATGTGAAGCTAACAGCAACCACAGGTCAAACAGGAAATGGTTATTTAAGAAGGCCGAGCTTACTAAGGACAAGTTGCCGGGAAGGTTGGTAAAAGGTGGGTTTTGCTGAGTCGAAAAGCTTTTAACATTAGCTAACACCTGCTAGGATCTGATGCACTGCTGATTTTATACTAACCTGCGCATCGTTGGCATACAAAATCCAGTTTTCCCACACCAAAGTCACCTGATGAAAAGATTACCGAAACGCCCAGAGCGCCCAAAGCAGCAAGCCTTTGCACACTCGACGCGCGTAGCTAGCCGGAACAGTCTGCTCGTCGTCGCCATCTGCAAAGTTGGATTGGCCTAATGTCAAGTACATATTCCTCGATTTTATTTTGCTTTGTACATGACACATAACGATCTCCAACTCACAAGAAGTGCTGATCACTTTAGGGATTTGATCTTTGGGTTGGCCGAGGATGAAATTCAACCAATCGAGATACGGCTCGTTGGTATTGTAGGGGTAGTTAAATCAGGCGTAAAGGGCGGACTCCCCCAGTAGACCAAAAGATGTTGCGAGTGGGTAAAGTAAACCCTAGAGCAGTTTGCGTATCAAGATTCGCCTGCAAGGAATGAAAATTGTCAAGACGGATGTGGTCGATCACACGGTGAGTTCTTTAGTGAAAAGCTTACTTCTACACCGAGCTGGCGGTCGATTTGATCTTGGTCTAATTTTGACGATCCTTACCACCATGAACCTTCACCAACTCAAATTTCCCACCTACCTGGTCAGGTCTTTGCGTTTTAAGGAACATCTGAGCATCCTTCAAGTTTCCAACTTCCTCAAGATAACCAGTGATGCCAATCATGTTGGTTTGAGATGCTTGAACTTGATAACCGTCAGTCTTGTAGAGTTGTCGCAGGCAATCATTCGTAACACTGTATGGGTCAGTGCATGTGTTCGGGATGTTGGGGTCTATCAGGACTTCGTGCTTGCTCGAAGGGAGCTCCTCAATTACGCGTACTACCGATCTTTGTTTTTGCAAACGGCCAAACTACAAATTCAAATCACAAAGGGGTTGAGCACCCTGTAACAGTATATCTAGAATGCGTCAATCTTACCATGGTTGTCGGCTATAAGATGTGGATAATGGAGATTCAGATATGGAGTCAGCCCACAGGATATCACGCCATGTAGCGCCAACAAAGCTGGCTCTATGCCTTAATACAGGATGATGGGAATGGCATGATAGAGAGCACATACCTGGATCAATTCAATGTGACGATGAAGATTTCTTGGTAAGCTATACTTTTCAGTCCGAATGATATGCTCACCGTCGTGATGCTGGTAAACGGAGTAGGTGGTGTCGAGCATACTTTCGACCTTCTTCAGTGGCACTTTCTCCAAGCTGATCCAGTCCTTGTGAACCGTCCATTTCATTTGATTTTTGGCGAATCCATGACTTCTGAGCCAGTCGACGACGGCTTCGATGGACTCGTCATTTGGTCGACTCAAGTCTGCTAACTCCTCGTCATCAAGATGCGAGCGGAATTCGGGATGGGCTGGATCAGACATTCTCTCTAAGAGGTCGTCAATGGAGTCTTCGAATCGCACGTTCCTTAGGGCGATTTGAAGGGTGATAGTATGGTCATTTCCTGGAGCTTGGTGTAACTTCTGGAAGGTGGCCGGGGCAGGATGTCTCTCAAACAACACGATAGGTTCTTGTCCCGATGGTGAGCCTCTGATCCTGTCTAGCGCTCCACTGCCCCAAGAAGAACGGCCAGTAAGGTAGCTCGTAATAAGGCTGGCGGCATAATCCTAGTCCTTCCAGAGGTCCCTCTAACTTGTGATTAGAATAAAATCTCCTAACTTAACAGGATTAAGGCTGATGCCTCGTTGGTGAAAGACAGATGTTTGGTTTAGGTATCTACCCGCGAGTATGCCGATAAAGGAATGAAGCAGCTCGAGATGTTAAGTTGAAGGCCGGTTGTTAATGAATTTTGAGCAGAAAGTGTTAGGAGAGCCAGTTGGTAGTTAGTGGCACTCTCACTGGACAAGTGGCAGAAGTAGTCACTTACAAACTTCGACGCGTCAGTTTTTATGAGAAAATCGGGCAGCAGTTCTACCAGGCGATAGGATTCGGCCAAGCGCCTTAGCTCTATCAGCCCATCCGAAACCTTTGCGGAAAGTCTCTGCAGTTTGATCACGGATGGTTTATCGTCCCCAACGCTCGGGTAGCTCGGAATTACTTGCTTACAGTTACTTTCCGTTTCAGGCAGATGTCTCCCGAATTCTGGAGCCCAGGCGATGCTTGGAATATCCTCTGACTCATGGATGGAGAGGCTTGATCAACACCCAAATGGCCAATTCCAGCCTAGAGACCATTTCCATCTATCGACCTCGGTTATCCTACCCCTAGTCTGCAGCACCGTGCCATTAAAGCAGTGCTTCCACCTAATAGATGGACTAACAGGTCCCGTAGCACTACCATCTCGTAGCCTGTGGGACTCGTAGACAATTCATGGCCTGGGCGCTCGGTTTGTCCAACCTTTTTACAACAAGAGGAGGAGAATTTGATCAAATGAAATCTGAAATCTGAGCCACGTCCGCTAATTAACGTGGAAAAACAAGAGCACGAGTGAGTGCACTGTGGGCGTGTGCTCAGGAAGCTGGATTACTTCTTTTTTTTTCTAGGGCAGGTCTTTGTGACGGAAGGAAAATTGCCATATCTCACTGATACGTGTTCTGCTGCTGCTGCTTCATTGCAAGAAACAACCAAAAAGATGCCAACGTGCCTTGGACATTCGGCGAGGAAAACAGCATGTTGTGGTGATCATGACACTGCCTGGCTTCCAGAACCACCGCTGGTATGTATTACACTTTGGGAATCTTCTGCTGCACCACAAGGACCACATAGGGCTTCAGACATTGGATTAATCAGTCTCAATGATCAAAACTAGAATTAACCTTCATATAGCTCCCTCTTTTCTTCTTGGAGTTGAGCAAACCATCCTAACACCTATAAGTGGTGGAAAGAAGTTTGGCTGAAAATTTGATTTCTAACTTTCCATATTACTTTTCTTTTGTTAAAATTGAGGGAGTTTTCCCCTTAATTTGAAACTGGAAATAGGAGATGTACCTTCCAGAGTTCAAAAAAACCAAAAATTATCAATTTGAAGCATTTTTCATCTAATCTTTCACTTGTTTTTGAGATTCAAAAAGCTATGGACACCTGAGCAAAGGTCTTGACTTTCTATTGCCATATTTTCGTTGAATATTCTCTTTAACAAGCTCTACCTAATCTGGAAAGTGGCTCCAATTGGAGAAATATTCACACATGGAAAAGCATGCAAAAATCAATAAGACATTTGGTGCCAATATTTTTCTTCAAATTTTGAATCAACGGTGGATAAACCTGTTTAATCAGTTTATGAAGTTGAGATGATTTTAATCAAATTCCAACGAGTTAGGGCCTTAGTAAGCCCCATTCCAACAAGAAATCTTTTTCAAACCAACTTCAAGTAAGTGTTTGAACCTCAAAACTTGGGAAGTTTGGCTTACAAGCCTGGCCATGTGTGGAACGGATCTCTGGGTAAGTGAATAGACAAAATTGTGAACGAATTTCCTAATTTGAATGGCTTGAATTGCATTAAAAGAATAAAGATATCACAAGGTTGAACAGGATGGTTCTCAAAAAAGGAGTCATACTACCAGGAAAGACATCATGCACTTGAGCCGAAAGGCTCTCTGAGTCGACGAGAATGGTACCGCGAATTACAAGGTTTGTCCGAAGAGACCATGAACGTCTTGGAGCCATCAGAAATATGCGATGGTGGGTTTCAGTTGCGTTGACTGCCGGAGTTTGCTGGAAGCTTCGATCGGAAAGCCTTCTGGCTTTGTGCCATCGCTAAGCTCCAAGGCCTGATGAGGTCTTGCAATTTTTTGAAATCTGGGGTTCCTAGGCCGGTCACGCTGAATTTATACGCAATGTGAATGTGCACATGAGTCAAGGGTTTGTTTTTAAGAAGTGACTGGTGATCAGTACTCACGGATCCCAACCTTCAGTGGCTCCAAATCCAGAAGTATTGCATCCCCTGGCACTTCCAAATGTAATGTCTTTCAACCCCTTGTAACCGGACGCATAAAGCCAAGGGTTGAGATAACCCAATGAGGGACCACCGAGCGAGATGCTATAGTCATTAAGCAGTGCAATTATCGATGCGAAAGTCGGTGCAGAGGCTGAGGTGCCATCAACTGCAGGCAAGGCGAGTCAAGACTCGGGGTCAGCTACTTCGTCACATATTTGTGGGCTTTCATGGCCAGGACAGAAACTAGAGAATTGTGACTTGCCACTGAGAAATGTTTGCTGCCAAGCTATTGCATACCTACTCCCCTGAGCGGATACATCGGGGTAACCTCTTCCAGTTCGATTATAAATATCTTTGTATTTGCTTGGTCCAAGATATTCCAGGTAACGATGCACCGCCTTCTGCTGCCATTCGGGACTGCGAAAGTAGTTGGCTTCAAGAGGTAATATGTATTTCATTAGACCAGTGCGATACTAGAAAGTCAATCTGAAGAGTCTTCAAAGGGAAAAGAGGAACAGAAAGGGATGAAGCGACATGGACGTGTAACCCAAGATAAGAGAAGCTTCAGGCGACTCACAGAAACCACCGCCGCTGGAGAAACCAGCCAGGCCGAATTTAGATACAGCTACTTCCGGGTAAAAGTTTTCAGTTCCACCAACTGCTGTTACACTGAAGGATAGACGCGCAGCGGACACGAGGAGATGAAGTCAATTTCTCGGATTTTTTGTTTATGGTTCTTGAGTTTTCCGAAACTATGCCAGTTGGAAGATTGTAACTTACTAGGGACAACTTGCAGGAAAATCGGGTAGAAAGGTCTTGTTCCGCTGATGATTAGAGAGTCAGTTGGTCGAAGGCCAAACAGATTGAAAATGTAAGAAATCTGGCGGGTGAAAATGACTGAAATTGAAGATTTACGGGTTCTTCATTGGTATAACAAGTTCCGCTTTTGCCCACTCCGAAGTCCCCTGAGGAAAATATTAGCGAAACACCACGAGCACTAAGGGCGGCGAAGCCATTACAAACTCGATGCGCGTAGCTCAAGGGAACAGACTGCTCTTCATCTCCATCTAATCATTTTGGTCGATTGGGATATTTGGCACGGGTCGACTTTCAGTTTGGTAATACCCTATTTTTTATTTTTGTTGACTCCTGGTTTCATTAATGGAAATGGAAAAGAATTCCTCACAAGATGAGCTGATAACCTTCGGCAGTCGCTCGATTGGCTGCTGATGCAGATACTGCAACCATTCGAGGAACGGCTCATTATCATTCTGAGGTGTTCCCAAATCCGCGATAAAAGGTGGTCTGCCTCCAACCGAGTAAAAAATGTTTCGTGTTGGGAGAGTCAATCCTAGCGTCGTTTGGGTGTCAAGATTGGCCTATCATGAGGGAAGTTTGTTTGATAATGAGGTCAAACAGAGCCTGGGGACTATCAATGTTTTAGATCTCACCTCCACACCCAGTTGCTGGTCAATCTGTTCTTGATTGAACTCCTGGGGATTACTTCCGCCGTTCACCAGCACAGAATCAAAGGATTTCCCGACTTGGTCAGATCTTTGAGTTTTTAAGAACAACTGAGCGTCCTCCAAATTGGCAGACTCTCCGAGATAGCCCGTAGTGGCAATCATATTCCTGTCTGGTACCTGCACTTTGTAGTCTTCAGTTTTGTAGAGCTGGCGTAGACAGCTATTTGTCACAAGAATGGGACCTGGACAAATATCTGGGATGTGATCCAGTAACCTGGTGTTCGTCACTTCTGAGATTTCCGATATCTTGCTCACTCGTGATCGTTGCTTGTGCAAAACCCCAAACTGGGAAATACAACCAATTCGGCTGCTTCAGTTACAATGTTGTGCACTGGGTCAACACAAACTCGAGAAACTCACCATGGTAGTGGGCTTCAGAAAAAACAGAGAGCGTGATCAAAGAAAGCAAAAACATAGGATCAACCTGAATATCAAAGAACAATAAGATTAAATCACCCAGAGCTTCGGAATGAATGCTTACCTGGATCAGCTCAATATGAGGATGAAGAAGCTCCGGTAAGCTGTATTCTTCCGTTCGAACGATTTGTTCACCGCCTTGGTCTTGATAGATAGAATAGGTCGTATTTGTGAGAATACGCAAGACTAAAGGTTTATTGCGTCAGGACATGTTTCATACAAAGGAATGTGTAAGACAAGAATATCACACCTAAAGGCAGTACACGTTATGCTAAGGCCAAGAAGGTGGTATAGGGAACAGAGAGTCGTTTAGAGAGTGAGGGAGAACAAGGAGTAAGAGAGGAGACGGAGAGAGACAGGAGAGTGTAGTGGCTATTTTATGACACGGAAGGAGATCGTCGTGTGGGTTATAGCAAGATGATGATTTAAGATGAAGTGGTTTAGAGTAAGGTGTGTGGTTCAGTGAGCTGCTGTGAGTGATGATATGGAGACGTTCTATCGGAGTAGCTGAGGAGGGAATAAGTACAGCTGATTAGAGCCTGTCATTTATAATCTCCACTTCCCGATGTAAGTGTCTGCAACTCTGCTTACTTGTGCCAAGGTCATTGCTCGTGCCTGGTTCAGCTCAGGACATCGTCGCAGTATCCGGTTGTCGCCTGATGTGGTCCAACCTTCTAAGGAATTCGTCACCTGTGGTGGTAAGAAGGGTTTTGATCAGGACAACTGGTTTTGGACCGGTTTGAATAGCTACGGTCTTTTAACTCACCTGTTGTGACAGGGTTAGTGCCAACTGGTTCGGTTAGGACCAGGTTTGCATTCTGACATGCTGGGGTGCTTCGAACCTCTGGTGAAGAAGCAGATTGGTCGGTGACATTCCCAGTGAGGTGCAGAAGCGATTTGATGATGGCTGATCGTCCAACCGGCTTGGTGAGTATGTCAGCAGGGTTGAAGTGTGATTTGATGTATTTGAGGCGAATGGCTTTATTGGCCACAAGATCTCGGACGAAATGGAGCCTGAGGTCCATGTGTTTTGTCCTAAAGCTGTTTTGACTGATTTCGCTCAAGGCCAAGTCAATCGCTCCCTGATTGTCAATGTAAACAATGGAGCCAGGAGTGTCGGAGATGCGGATTTCGGTGGAAAGATTGTTGAGCCATACGATGTCTTTGCAGACGTCGGAAAGTGCCTTGTACTCAGCTTCGGTAGAGGATAATGAAACGGTAGCCTGCTTGATTGATTTCCAAGAAAGGAGATGATGATGGCGAGTCAAGAGAAAACCGGTATGCGAGCGTCGAGTGTCTGGGCAATTACCCCAGTCAGCATCAACAAAGGCTGTGAGGGAAGTTTCTTGCTGTTTGACAAATGAGAGACCACGCCACATCGTGCCGTTCAGGTACCGAAGGACTTGCATTGCAGCCGTGTAGTGAGTGAGACCAGGTTTTTCAAGGTACTGTGAGAGTTTGCTGACGGAGAAAGAAATATCTGGGCGAGTAAGAATGCTGAGGTAATTGAGTGATCCGATGATAGCTCGGTAGTTGATGTTCATGGATTTGAGTTGCTCAATGTCTTCTTCAGAAGCTGCCTTGAGGTGGACTTTGGGATCCTGTGGACAAGAGGCGGGTCGAAGCGTCTGAGCGTTGAATTCGACTAGCTTCCGTTGAATGTATTGAGACTGATTGAGAATGAAACCATGCTCCGTCCTGTCAATCTTCATGCCCAAAAGGAAGGAAGCGTCCCCCATGTATTTGATCTGAAATTCACTCTCCATCTGAAGGCGAAAGGATTCTGGATCCTTGCTGATGATGATCAGATCGTTGACATGAGAGAAGATCCACAGGGGAGTGGGATGCAGACGCCAGAACACGCACGGATCCGCCAACGAGATAGAGAAACCGATGGAGACAAGAAAGTTGGACAGACGCTTGTACCACGCTAGGGAAGCTTGCTTCAGCCCATAGATGGCTTTCTTGAGTTCTAGGACGATGTTTTCACCCGTCCTGTAGCCAGGAGGAGGTAGCATGAATACGGTTTCTTCAAGGTCACAGGTCAAGAAAGCACTCTTGACGTCAAGCTGGTGGATGAGGAGGTTGTTATTGACGGCGTGCGAAAGAAGAAGACGAAGTGAGGGAGGTTTGCCAGTTGGAGCGTATTTGGCCTCAAAATTGAGACCATGCGTTTGACGGAAGCCTTGAGCGCAGATGCGGGCCTTGTACTCAATGACCTCGTTGGAGGCCCCGAGTTTCTTTTTGTAGGCCCATGTTGATGGAATGGTGTGGTGGTGCAACAAACGAGGAACTTCTCGCCATACGGAATGACGCTTCATGTTGTCAATTTCTTTCGCTTCTGCCCGGATCCAGTGCTCCCTCTCGTCACAGGAGATGGCTTGACTGTGGTTCCCGGTTCCACGGTGCTGGCCGAGAAAGCATGAACCTGAGGGTGTCGAGATCGATGAAGAATGTTGCTGGATCAATATCACTGATCACACGCGTGGGATGTGGTCCAACACGGAGGATGAGCCGTTGTTGTGGTGGTCCTTCAGGCTCCTCCTCAGTCACGCTGTCTTCTTGCGAATCGCTAGGTGGTGATGCGTTCAGGTCGTCATCGACCTCCATAGCGTCTTCCGAATCATGGTTTTCAGGGGAGCCGCTGTCCGAAAGTGGGAGAGCTTCATCCTCAAACGGAAGGGTAGCAAGACCAGAGAAGTCAGGCAGTTGAGAGTGCGGAGAAACGTCGAAACTGGGATTGAGGGCACTTAGCTTCAGAAAGACGACTCATCAAAATACGCGTGCTTTGTGTCAACAATTGTTTGGTGCCTAGTTTGACTATTCGATAGCAGGAGAAGTCGTTGCTGTATCCAATGAGGACACCATCCCATGAAATCGAATCAAACTTGCTGCTTCGAAGTTGAGGAGGCTTGAGTATCCACGCTTTACAGCCGAAGGGTCGGAAGAAGTTGACGTTGGGATTTTTACGAAAAAGAAGCTGGAGTGGGGAACATCGGCTCTTTCCTAAGGAAGGAAGACAGTTAGTGGTGGCAGTGGCGGTTTGAACCGCTTCCCCCCACCACTCCTTAGCCAGATTGGACTGTTGAAGCATGCATCTTGCCATGTTGATGATCGTTTTGTTTGCCCGTTCTGCATATCCATTATGCTGAGGGGTGTAGGGCGGCGAGACATTGTGTTGGATACCCATTCCTAGGAGTTGAGAGGAAAGGTGTCTGTTGCAGAATTCCCCACCCCGTCCGTGATGAACTTCTTGATGTGATGACCAGTCTGGTGCTCGAAGAAGGTCTTGAAATCAAGGATGGCAGAGACTGAGTCTGATTTGTTCTTCAGGAGGGTGGTGCTTATATACCCGGTGTGTTGATCAACAATTGTAAGGAAGTATCTAGCGCCGGCGTTGGTGGATGGACTGATTGGCCCAACAATGTCGGCATGCACAACCTCGAGTGGGTGGGCTGTGGAGTCGAAGTGACTTTTGAAAGGAATCCGAGTGATTTTTCCTTTCATACAGGTGTCGCAGCTAGCATTGTTGGTGAGTCTAATGCCTGGAAGGAGGGAACTGATGCGACCAATGCCGGCATGGCCAAACCGGTTGTGCCACATTGTGAACGGAGTGACTGGCGTTGAGTGCGTGGAGCTCATTAGTGAAGTGACGTCTGAAACGGTCGCTCGATTCCATGCGTTATCTCGAGGACTCCATTGGCGAAATTGCAACGAAAGACAATGGATTCGTCAATGGTAACAACGCAGGTATCATTCACTTTGTTGAATGTTGCTCCTTTGACCGTGAGTCGGCCCAAAGAGATCAGATTTCTGGTTAAACCAGGGACAAAGAGTGAATCTGGGAGATGAAGGGTCGTCCAGATGATTGAGTGACCACAGCCGTGCCTTGTCTGGTGGCCGTGAGGTCAGTGCTGTTACGCCCGGTACTGATCGGGATCTTGACCGGGGGTGTCAGAGAAGAATGCCAAGTCGTTGAACATGTGGTGCGAAGCACCAGAATCGAGTACTGGAGGTAGAGAGCTAAGGGCAGTGAAGGCGTGAACAGCCATGATGGTTCCCGCAAAGGCAGGTTTCTCATACTGAGATGAGGGAGAACTGGTTGAAGGTGCAGACGCCGTGCTGTGGTTGGACAAGGCCGATCTTCCCTTTCGGATTGGTCGCTGCTCAGGGTGCAGGGCCAACATCTATCGACGGAGTGGAACGCGTCCGGGTTGTGTTTCCCGTTCTTACAGGCTGGTGGAGGGCGTTGTCGTGATCCACTAGCCAGAGCCACTGCCCCTCTGTCAGGATTGGCGGGTTTACGTCTGACTTTCTCATTGTAAGCAATGTCGCGTAGCTTGTTAATTAAAAGAATCGGATCCGTCATTAAGGCATTGTTGGTGAGAATCGGATTGATCAGATTTGATCTTTCATTGGCAAGTTTGGATGTGATTATGCCGCAGATTGCGGCATTCTCTTGAACATGTCCGATGGAGTCAAAAGCGGCTAGACAAGTCTCGACTCGATCTAGAAATTCGCTGAGGTTCCCGTCGTATTGAAGCTTGTGCCACGAGGTGATTGTCCGACTGAGGCGTAATCCAGTACGCGTCGCATACATGTCTTTGATTCTCTGCCAGATTTTGTAGCCATCGTTGTTGTTCTCATCAGTTATGATGCTGTTGTAGAGTTTGTCACTGATCTTCATGAGAAGGATGTTGGCTGCCTCGGATAACTGCTTCTTAACGGGTTGAGCCACGTTCCCGCGTTGTGGTTGAGTCACAATTAAGAAAAGATCCCTGTGCTTGAGAAAGGCTGTCATTCGCTTGCTCCACATGGGATAGTTTTCG
Source organism: Puccinia novopanici (assembly GCA_004348175.1). Classification (NCBI taxonomy): domain Eukaryota; kingdom Fungi; phylum Basidiomycota; class Pucciniomycetes; order Pucciniales; family Pucciniaceae; genus Puccinia; species Puccinia novopanici. The sequence goes on from SMGU01010372.1 coordinate 31,008, forward strand.
TCGCCAATGAGGGTAGGGAGGGTAGCGAGCTGATCCTTGACAGAGATCTCGACGTTGGCCATTGCGTGGTGTCTGCCTTTAGTTCGAGTCGTGGGGTAACTGTTGAAGAGTCGTTCGAGAATGTAAATCTGTGAGAATACGCAAGACTAAAGTTTATTGCGTCAGGACATGTTTCATACAAAGGAATGTGTAAGACAAGAATATCACACCTAAAGGCAGTACACGTTATGCTAAGGCCAAGAAGGTGGTATAGGGAACAGAGAGTCGTTTAGGGAGTGAGGGAGAACAAGGAGTAAGAGAGGAGACGGAGAGAGACAGGAGAGTGTAGTGGCTATTTTATGACACGGAAGGAGATCGTCGTGTGGGTTATAGCAAGATGATGATTTGAGATGAAGTGGTTTAGAGTAAGGTGTGTGGTTCAGTGAGCTGCTGTGAGTGATGATACGGAGACGTTCTATTGGAGTAGCTGAAGAGGGAATAAGTACAGCTGATTAGAGCCTATCATTTATAATCTCCACTTCCCAGTGTAAGTGTCTGCAGCTCTGCTTACTTGTCCCAAGGTCATTGCTCGTGCCTGGTTCAGCTCAGGACATCGTTGCAGTATCCGGTTGTCGCCTGATGTGGTCCAACCTTCTAAGGAATTCGTCACCTGTGGTGGTAAGAAGGGTTTTTGATCAGGACAACTGGTTTTGGACCGGTTTGAATAGCTACGGTCTTTTAACTCACCTGTTCACTACAAACATATTAAATTTCCCCCCAAGGGGAATTTTAAAAATTGGCGGGGGGAATTTTGATACTTTTTCAAAAGTTGATCAAACTGTGCCAAACTGAGCATCCTCAGCCAAAAAAAAAAAATGTGCCAAACTGAGCAAAATCATTGGAGAAATTTTTGCTGAGTTTTTATTTTACAGGCCTTCAAGGCCCGGTGGGCCTTTGACGGGCCTGATCCGGGCCTGACCCAAAAGCACATTGGGCCAACATCAAGGGTGTTGAGGAAAAGCTCATGATCTCCAATGATGGCCCAATGTGCTTTTGGGTCAGGCCCGGATAAGGCCCGTCAAAGGCCCACCGGGCCTTGAAAGCCCGTAAAATAAAAACTCAGCAAAACATTCTCCAATGATTTTTGCTCAGTTTGGCACATTTTTTTTTTTGGCTGAGGATGCTCAGTTTGGCACAGCTTGATCAACTTTTGAAAAAGTATTAAAATTCCCCCCGCCAATTTTCAAAATTCCCCTTGGGGGGAAATGTAAGATGTTTGTAGTGTGTTGTGACAGGGTTAGTGCCAACTGGTTCGGTTAGGACCAGGTTTGCATTCTGACAAAGCAAAGCTGAGCAAGCAAAAACAAAAATCCTCTTTTTTTTTAAAAAAAATGGTGACAAAAAGAGATGAACCGCCGATGGGCTTGATGACGAGATTAATAAAGTGAACGATGGCGTCAGCGAACTGAAACAAGACCAGCTCGCCGTTGAGGTTATGCTTATGGAGGGAGCGAGAGATGTAGAAGCACAAGCCCTTGATGGTGCTGAGGAATGTCAGATCTTCCCTGCTCCCTTTCGGGTTGCAATAGCGAGCCTCCGATTCTTTCACCGGCTTCATATCGGGTAGCGTCTGGATATCCGAGTTCGTGTCCGGCTTTGACACGCTGATGGCTTTCAGAAGGTTGCTTCAAATATCTGACATCGGCGTGATCTGAACAAAACAACCGTCAATTCACATAACAAATACCTCTCTCCTGTATGGGAAAGAAGGGGCAACTCACTTGCATCGGAGGTTCGATAGCAGGAGCCTTAGCCACTTGCGATTCTTGGGCAAACGATGAGAGGGAATGGGGATTGGTTGGAGGAGGAAGGAGTGGGAGAGATGGAGAATAGGGGGGAGGGTCGGCCGAGTTCGAGTTGTTTCGTTCAAGAGCTTCCGGCGTAAGGTACTCAAGAGGCCACAGTGTCTTCCTGCTCAGTTGGTACTCCGCCATCGCAGCCAGTACGACTCCCATTGAGCACTTGGTCATGCACATCGTGAAGGACGACGCGTACGGCCTGGCAAA
>SMGU01010373.1:0-19375 GCA_004348175.1 Puccinia novopanici
AGGATAACCACCAATGTGTCTATGGAGAGAGAGAGTGCAAGAGCAACACTGCCCATAACAAGACCCCACTTCTGATCTCTCTGCATCATGCCAAATGGATCCAGTCGTTGAGGATAGCTGTGCAATATGCGGCGGCGAAAGTCGCACCAAGATTCATACATAGACCTGAAACAGCTAGGGACGAAAAAGATGGACGAACTACGTTTTTCTCTCCAAAACTACATTTTGATTCTTCTTCTAATCGACACTCTTTCTTCATACACGTATTTAATTTTTTTTTTTTTTTTTATACATATTTTTTGTTTGGGGACCCGACAAGATGTGAATCATTGTATCCCACTTGATGATAGGTTTTTTTGTTCAGCCAAAGGCCTCACGACGATCGCCCCAAACGTCGATCAGATCGGCCAAGCTTTCCTCGGGTTCGGTGACCGAGGGCGGGAAGAACTTCAAGAGGCATTGGAAGAGGTGAGTGCGCTGGGTGCGGATGTCGTCATAGCGATGAGGATGCTCGACAGTGGTGAAATCCTCCTCATCCTCGTGGTTGTTGTTGTTGTGAGCACCGTTTCTGAAATCGAGAGGCTCGTGCGACTTGATCGCATAGTCTTCTTCTCCGTTTTCATGCACATACTGTCCCTCAAGATGATTGTTATGTGCGTCTTCTTCCTCCAAGAGCGGCGCACGTGGCCCTGGTCCTGCGAGCAGATAACTCGTACACGCACGAAATAGCTTGGCTTCCCTCTCGTCCAAATGGTTCGTGACAGAGGATAGGTCGTTCTGCAAATAGAGAAGAGCGCCCACGGTATCCGTCGGCTTTTCGCACATCTCAATGAAACTGGCCGCCCAAATGTAAGCAAAAGTGAGTCAGTGATGCCAATGGCCCCTTTTTTCTTTTTTTTTTTTTGCACTTAACTGTTGCCTTCTCAGAGCAAATAAACATCGCCGCAATGCCTCGCGTCGCGTAGGCTGGATCAATTTCAACTTCCAAAAGTCTCCCAGTCGGGTCGGTTCGTTATCATTATCAGCCGGGTTTCCGCCGAACCTAACACGACATTCGTTTGAGGGTGGGTATTAACAACGGATTGGCCACGATCTTGACCCGAACTCAGATTGCAATGCCAGGGAGAGAGCTTACACGTAGTGAGTCTTGGTCAGATCGTCAAAAACCATCTAAAGAATTGATTGACCACGATATAAGCGGTGTGTGTTTTTAGCGGTTTGATAAGAAAAAAAACAAGCGCAACTCTGTACCTGATGAGCGAAGCGAGGCGGCGGAGTTTCCGCGCCATCAACCTGGGGCTTCATGATGGCTTTGGTCCATCGACCCTCCTTGACACTATATCTCCAGAATTCGCTCGACATCATCTCGCTCTTGGGATTTGACTTGGATGCGACTTCGCCAGAGCCTCGATCTCGACATAGACCGCAAAACATGTGCCATTCATCTGCCTCGGAATCAAACGTGGTTCTTTGAGAAAACCCTGCCTCCGGGGCTGCCACGGAAAGTTTTGAAAATATGTCCGAGGTCTGCAGGTGTCTTCCTGCGTGTGTATAGTCCGCATCTATCAACTCGGCCTGGCAGTTACGAAGGTTATATCGCCAAATGTCTGAGTAATAATGTTGATCTCGTTCACCCGTTAGAACCCACAGACAATCTCGTTTCTTATCGAGGATTAATGAGTGACCCATTCTTGATGGAATGGAACGTTGGACATCCATAAATTGAGTTTCAGTCGTAGCCGTTGTGCTTGGTTCCGGATCAGTCCTAAATGATTCAAAAAATGGGGTAGGGTGATTCACAGGAAGGAAGATTCTGGATAGTATCGAAGCTCAATGATGAGGTCTTGATAACAAGCTACTAACATCAATTGAATCCAAGTTTGAGTTGTGAGATCGTACTCGAATAAACCACTGTATTGGCTCAGGCTCCCCCGCAATGACGAGCCGGCAGTTTCTTGGGATGAAGAGTCGAGAGGTTGAATGATTTTACCTCCAAAGACATACATCTTTCGTCGATCCGAGTCCAGAACCATTTGGTGATCAAATATCAACTCGGGCCCATTCTCGGCCTTCATGAGAACGATCAGACCAGAGTCAATTCGGTGAATAGCAGCATCCGGTCACGGAAAGAAGCAGGTAGATTATCAGAAAGAGATACTCACATAAGTATCTTGGCTAAGGCATTCCCATTCTCCTATTCGGCCATTGTTGTCCCACAGTTCATCGCTTGAAGGGTCTTTGAACGGACGAAATCGAAACATATCATTCTTGAACTTTCTAGTCGACGATGGGAGCACGCTTGTAGGTCCGGGTAGGTCCTCTGGATCACCCATCAGCTCGTCAACATTAAGCTCAGACTGTGCAGTTGCCCCACTCGTGTCAGGAACCTGCAAGTTGCGGGAAACCTCGCCCATCTGCCGTCCTCCGGGGTGGATTGGCGAATGACCATTAGTGGTACCCAATCGGATGCCTGGGGAATGACGGGTCGACCCCGTTCAGTATAGCGACCAAGCACATAAAGATCACCCGTCATTTCATCCAAAACCATCTTGTGGCAGCTTCGATTTATGGGTCCATTTTCTAACTTTACGTTGCGCGATATAAGTTGCCATCTATTATATCTGGTTTGCGTGTCGTCGTGTGATTGTAAAGTGGGTCTTGAGTCCATAGTTTCTTTGAATCTTAGGTCATTATTCATCATGGTGGAGGGTGGCGGGCTTTCTTGTTGAAGTGACAAGTGTGCCGGTTCAAGATGGTAGACCCATAGATCACCCAGATCTTTCATTCCATCAAATCCGCCGAATAGCCATATTTTCCGACGCTTGCTATCTATGCACATCTGATGTCCACCTCTAGGACCAGGAAGCTCCGACGATAAGGTCGAGAGTGGCAAAATCTGTTGAGACGTCAAAGTGGGAGGCTCAGTTGATGCCCAAGGATCGAAGAGGTTCTCCAAGGCGGCTTGGATAACAACTTGTTCGGCCTCACTGATAGGTGGTATCTTGAATCGAATATCACTCGGCCTGTGGAGGCTGAGTCAACCAAATCATTTAGTCTAGAACTGGGCTGTAGGTAGGGAACGAGGGCGGAGTGAAGTGCTGATACGAGAGGATGTTCGAAATAAAAACGAGCGGGTTCTGGTGATTGGGATTCTTCGGGTGTGGTCGGGTCTAGATGAGTTCGGCTAAATATATCTTCTGTTGATTTGGATGCCGATCCGAAGATGGAATTGGATGAGGGCAGTATGAGGAGGGGTGATTGGAGGGGGTTGGTTGCTGACTTGATTAAGGCTTGAAAGGCTTCCAGGTGACCAGTTTGCCGCAAGTGTTTCAGACAGAGTCTTAGCGCGGCCGAGGCTCGCCACTTGATGGTTACATGGTAATAAAAAGAAAAAATGATCGTTGACGCGATCGATGATCAGTTGTTGATGTCAGAAGAATAAGAATTGTGAATCACATGGCTGGGATGACAAGGACAGCCAACCTTTTCGTAGACTTCGAGACAAGGAGAAACGAGGCGAGGATCATCATGTCCCTGGACTGAGATATGCCTGTTAAGGAGGCGAGATGTCGTTTTAGAAATATTTTAGGTGTTTTGCGTATATGTATACCAAGTCAGTATGATGATTGCTTACCAAATTGAACAATTGTAGTTGCTTCCGGTGGCTGATAGAGGTTCGATTTTGATGTAACGAACGGGGATGATAATTGGCTTATACTTGGGCAAGGGGGTATGGCAGCCGATCGAGAAGCATGAGGCGATTTGAACCAGGCTACTCGATCGTTCGTCCAACGGAGGGGTACGGTTTCTGGGACAGTATCATTCTTGAGTTCACCCTGAGCCAGTAGTTCCATCCTAGGACCGGTTGGATGAGGAGGACCACGAGGTCTGATCGGAGAAGAAGAAGAGGAGGAGGAGGAGGAGGCCGCCAGTAGGGCTCTGAAGTCGCCCTTGCCTTCACCGGGGGCGAGACTGCCCCAAATTCTGAATAGCTTGACGTTACAGGGGTGAGGACGATGGAATTTTCCAAAGGTGATGGATTGGACGATGGCGGGTTTTCCGAGGTCGATGATAATGTAATCCTTCTTCTGGTGACTTGACCGGGATAGTTGAGAGGGTCAGAGATGGTGGTGGTAGTAGTACTTGATGGAATGGATGGTTGCTGCGGGGTGGTGGTTGAGGGAGGGGATTTGGCAGGACCGGAGCCGGACCAGCGAGAGTTGGGGTCGTTTGGGCATCGTCGAGGATGTTGAATGGATGGTAGATGGGTGTGGATGTTGAGCAGGAATGGATGGAGTAGCTGAGTGGCTTTGGTGCAGAGTATTCCATCCTGGAAATAATAATTTGCCTGTTGACCGTTTTGTTCTCGAGGATGACGCCATTCTGCCACCCAAAAAAAAACCTTGGCTTGCGATCGGAGGGGCGTGACAGCCAAGTGACAGCTGACCAGAGCAAGCAGTCCATCCATCAAGTATTATTATTTCAATTGAGCCCAGTATGTAGCACAAGGAGGACCCAGATCCAGATGCCATTGAGTTCAACTCCAGTAGCGTGATGATCGCCTTCTGGATTTTGTGTAATAGGACTTGAATTTTGAGGAGAAGTTGTGAATAATAAAAGCGTGCGACGTCACCAGCTGGCAGCGATAGAAGAAGTTGGAATATGAAACGAATACTGCTCAATACAGCCAACAACGCCAACCGAGCAAGGACCAGCTGCAACAGAAGTGTAGCACCACGTCGCAAGTGGAGCAGCAAGCCACTCAAAGCCAGCAACACCACATGTCCTCCATCCCAGTCTCAGAGAAGGTCCAGCCAGAGCTCGACAAGGGCTTGGACTGCTGGAGCGTCTTCTCCCCGCCTCCGGGCACATGCCTGCTGTACGTCTCTCCCATCATCATCATCATCATCATCATCGCCACTCCTAGCTCATTCCTCTTGCTGTCTTGCGTCTTTCAATCGCGCTATATAAACCTGTTCGAAGGATTCTTTGAATCTCGGCCAAGGGTTCATGAAGTCAGTCGCTCCCGTTCCTTATCACTTGCCCAATCTCTTGAACTGATGTCTTCCGACTTCCAGCTGGGCTCCCCGTAGGACTATTTCTTCCCACCCACAAAAAATAACATGGAGACCAGCATAGAAAACACCCATGCTGACTGTATACAACCCGGATATAATAAAAACAGCGGATTTCATGAAAGAGGCAGCGAAGAATTCGATCGACGAAATTGCGGCGAATCATTACAGCATCCCGAAGGGACGAGTGAACCTACGCAAGGCCGTATCGACGCACTATTCGCAAAGCTTCAAGCTGGGCCGTCCGTTGGATTACGAGTCGGAGATCGTCATCAGTTCCGGTCAGTCAGTCTGTCGGTCTTGTGTGCACAATCCTCCCCAAGCCCGCTCCACCTTGTGCTTCTCGGCACAGGCTCTAGAACGTGGTGGCCTAAGTTTGCTGTTCTTCCGTAGGCGCCAACTTCGGCATTTACGCTTCCCTCCTCGCCTTCTGTTCGAAGGACGATGAAGTCGTCTTAATCGAGCCATTCTTCGATCAATGTTGAGTTTTCACAACTCACGTCTCAACAGCAAGATGGGTGAACCTTACCCCTGCATGACGTGCATCGATGCAGATGTTAGAAACGTCACGTTTTGCGGCGGAAAGCCAGTCTATGTACCGCTCAGACCACCGTCCAATGCTGGCACTCAAAACGTCAGCAGTAAGGAATGGAAACTGGACATTGATGAACTCAAGGCGGCCCTCACTCCTAAATCCAAAGTCATGTAAGAGTCGTTTCTTGTTATTGACTGGGTTGTGCTGATAAAAAGCTTCTGATCGGGTATACCCCTTTTTTTTAGAATCATCAATACCCGCACAATCCGGTGGGGAAAGTGTTCACAGAGAATGAGCTGAATGCCATCGGGAAAGTCGCAGAGGAGCATAACTTGTTTATAATAGCGGACGAAGTGGTGAGGATGATAGCTACTTGAATGTCAGCAAATGACGGAACGCTGATGTCCGAATGAACATGGAATAATACATGCAGTACGACTGTTTGACGTTCAACGAGCCACATGTGCGGATAGCGTCGCTGTCGAAGTCGCTATGGAGTCGGACGGTGACGGTGGGGTCGGCGGGCAAGTCGTTCGCGGCGACGGGATGGCGGATCGGATGGTGCATTGGGCCCGCCGAGTTGCTCCGTCCGATCACCGCCGCCATGACCAGGATAACCTTCTGCTCCGTCAGCCCGCTGCAAGAAGCCCTCGCCACCGGCTTCCAAATCGCCCAGAAGGAAAACTTCTTCCAGACTCAACGCGCCCAATACGAGGCGAGGAGAGACCTCTTGCTCGGCTTCCTCGACCAACTCGGCCTGCCTTATACCGTGTCTGTTTTTCCCCCTGCTCCTTCCTTGTTTTTCCTGCGCGTTCTCTCCAATCTCACCTTCATTTGTTGGCTATTTTTTTTGCCAATCCCACACAACAGACCTGATGGGGTGAGTCTTGACACGGGAATTTTTCACAGTAGAGCTAGTCCAAGACACATGAGCTGAACGCAGCCGAACGACGGACCCGATGACCATGGAAAAGTCATATTTCGTTCTAGTCGAATCGTCGAAAGTCAAGATCCCGTCGGATTTCGAGATGCTTTCTCTGATCAAGACGCGGTCGCGAGACTGGCACATGTGCTGGTTTATCGCCAAAGTCGCCGGGGTCGTGGTACGCAATCCCCTCCGTCCCAAGACCGAAAGCACGAAAAAAAAACAGTCATCTCATTCTGCTTGCTTACTTTTGTATGTGTGTGTGTGTATAGTGCATCCCTCCTCGGATTTCTACTCGTCGTAAGTCCGCCATCTCGCCGTCGAGACCATGCTCTCTCTTCCACGCACACACACACATATATGCACACAAATTGAGCGGGACAAATGATCGGACAGTGACCACGTATCCATCGGCGAAAACTTCATCCGGATCGCCTTTTGCAAAGATCTAGAGTTGCGTGTTTCTCCTTGCTCACGTTGAGATGGTGTCCCTGACCGTCTCGTTCCTTTTTATGTCCCCTGCTTTTTTTTTTGGTGCCGGGCGACATATAGCACATTGAAAGAAGCGGGCCAACGGCTCCAGAAGCTGAAGCCTTACATCGTCTGAAATCATCCCCTTGAAGTAGAAGAGGTGGAGGGTGTTCTCACTCATGAAAGAGCAAACACCTTCCGACTGTTTCTTTTTTTCCTGCGTCTGGTGGGTCTTGTCGCTGCGTTTCTGTGCTGGTACGGCGCAGATGCGGGGGACATGATCGATGCTCTCTTACCGGCCACTAGTCCGTCGGGCAGCATCTTGCTGGTTGTCAGTATCTGTTGCCTCTGCTCATAAGAATCATACGCATAAACGTAGAATCAATGTGTACATCAAGCGCCCGCCGCAGCCAACACTGGCTGGTGTGCAGTCTTGTTTTCTCTCCCCTTGCCCTGCCTCACTCAAACAGCTAAGCACTGTGGAAAGCTGCTCTCATGGCCGACAAGCCTCAAGTCCCGTCGACATTGGTGAAGCTGTCTCTAGGGGCAAAAAGCTCCGTGACGCTATCCAGCACCAAAAAAAAGAAGAAGAAGAAGAAGAAAGAAGCTGGTATTCGAGGAGCATCTTCTGATTGAGTAAAGAGTAAAAAAAACATGAATTTTAAGGTGGAAGTAAAGGGTTACAGGAGGTTGATATGGAGCTGGGAGAGAGGAGAAGAAGGAATAGGAAAGGGCACTAGGGATCGGCGGAGGATGCGATGGTAGCGTCGAAGCGGGGTCGTCTTCGAGGGCGGCATGAGTGGGTCTGGGTTTACGACGGGAGTGGGGAGGGGGGAACGGAGGAAGCGGGGAGGAGGGCGTGGCGGATGCGCCAGCGGGCGAGGCCGAGGTGGGGGTTGCGGTAGAGGGCGGCGACGAGCAGCCCGGCGAGGCTCGAGAGCGGGTTGAACAGCAGCAGCAAGAGGCTCAGACTCGACGGCACCAGACTCTGCGAACTCAGCCCCACCTCCCTACCCGGTATCGGTACAGCGCTGGCACTATCCGCCCGTGTTGGTACACTATCGCAAACGTCACCATGAACGGCCCGACGGTATCGCCCTGCTCCACCCCTGAATCAGTCTCCAAAAACTCCCTCTTGGTAACAGTTCCATCACTCACCGATATCCAAATACACTGTGGCTCACCACCAGACTATCAGCTCAAATAAGGACCCAATCACAACGACCACAATCAAGTAACTCTGTGTGCAAAAAAAAAAAAAAAAACTTGGTATGAGTGCCTCACATAACGTGTCTGGGCTGTCTTGTGCGGCGGGAAGAGGACGGAAAAGGCGCTACCGACAGCATACTTGACTGTTCCAAAGCGTCGCTCAACCGCAACCGACGTGTGCCACAGGATCAACACCGTTAGCAGCAGATCTGCCGACGTCGAACAGGCGGCATGGTGCGTCAAGATCCTCCAAAACTGTCCAAAAATCAACCAAAAAAACATGAATATATATATATTTGAGGGGGGTAGTTGGGCGGTTGTTTCTTGGTGAAAAAGAGTGGACAGAGGCAGGGAGAGAGGGAGACACGGACCTGGAAGTCTCTCGTGAGGTGCGGATGGAGGGGAGGTCGAGGAGGTGTTTGTGGCCGGAGAGAAGGAGAGAGAGGAAGGCGGAGCCCAAGATGATAGCTTTGGAAGAAACAAAGGCAGGTCAGGACAGGTCAGCGAGGGGCAGCAGCAGCAGTCGAGAAGAGACGGACCCTTGGATATGGGCGCATGTGCAAACGTCGACGAGGCTCCCATCGCCCTTCGAGCCGCTGTCCGGCTGCTCGTCCTCTCGTGTTAAGTCCGTGGTTGCTTTCTGCAGCCCTGTTCTCTGGCCCCCGAATGTCCTTGTCTCTCTGGCCACTGCTCCCGCGCGCGGCCCCGGATACCCTGTGATCCGGCCTCGCTGCGGGCCATTCTCGCTCACTCACACGCCAGAAAATCTCGCCCTGTTTCGCCCTCCGTCATCACAATTAATGCACGATAAATGCATCACAATTATAAACCCGCGAACTACGGAAACCAAACTTATGTGTGGGATAGCTGCGTACCGCCTCATCAACGGTGTCAGGGATTGGAGGATGTTTGGCTCTGATTTAGCACCATTCTAGTAGTATTACACTTTATGTTGAGTATAGAAATGAGATGATCCTAGATCCTTCCCTAAATAACATCTCAGTTACCTCATTTTGAATGGTTGTGCATTACACCATGGTGGACCTGTTCCTCAAAACTTTGAGAATCCTTTCTTGCACATTCACCCACACCATCTCCACCACTGTATGGATCCCCCAATATCAATCCAGCCATATATCCATCAGATATACCCAAATCAACCCAATTTTCTCAAGTAAAACCCCTCTATATTAGTGTATTTCAGCCTAATCTCTCTAGAAGCATTCCATATTCTAAGTATTTGGCAAGATTTCTGTAGTCTGCAGTCCTTTTTAATCCTGTTTGTATTTAGAAAGTCTATTCTTCCTTCCATTGTCTTTCTTTGTTCATCCAAGATTGGAGGTCTTCCCGTTGTCTCTGAACCCTAAATTCATCCTTTCTAAACCTAAAAACTGAATTTTACTTGGTGGTGGGAACCTGATTGTGATTGCTTTTCACCACCACAAAATATGGTTTGGTATTTGGAAAAATGCAATCCAGATTTGGTATTTTTGATGATGGAAAACCTCCATTGTCTCAATCAAAGTCTTCCTACTAATCGTTTTTCTCTCTTCTCTTGTTCTCATCTTGTCTCTTTCTTTAGGTTTGCCCTCATATTGTGCTACTGCTGCTGATCTGTTGCTTGCTTGCTCACAATCACTCAAGCATCAAAGGTTCATCTAAATAAATTCATCCCTCCAAGATTGTCTTACTCAAGCTCTACAAACATTTTAGGTTTTCCCTCTCATATTGTTGTTGCTTGCTTGCTCAAAATCACTCAAACATCAAAGACTCAAAGTTTTATTATACTCATGACTTCAAAAAAAGTACAGAATGGCAAAGGAAAACCCTGAAAATACTACCCCTCATACATGACACAAGAAAAAAAAAATCAAAACTCCTCAAAGGGATATCTGAGTGTATCAGCAGGGGACTCACACAACTTAAAATTGAAACTGAACAAAACCAGATGGATGTACTTCATGGAGAAGATCAATGGAGGACTTCCCGTTGATCTGGAAACCCCTTGAAACCACTTTCTAAATTTATGGGAGGCTTCCATTGCATCCCATCTGGCAAACATCTTCCTTCTTCCAAACAGCAACATGGCTACAACTACACCTGCAGAACAAACACCACAAACTGAACACATCCAATCCAGAGGAAACAGAATAAATACACCCTCAAGCCAATCCTAGATTTCCACTTGTGGTTGATTGAATCAGTTGTGTGGCCAGTCTTAAACCTCCAACGTAACAGACATGGAGGAGGTGGTTGGGCTCCTGTATCTCAGGGATATAGTGCATCCAATTGCATTGCCCTTTTTGTCCAACGGAACAGACATGGAGGTGGTGGTTGGGCTCCTGTATCTCAGGGATATAGTGCATCCAATTGCATTGCCCTTTTGAAGCCATCAAGAAAATCATGCCATTGGGTAGTCAGGAATGGACCAAATTCCAAGAAACTTACAATGGTTATGCAGCTGAAAATAATTGGATCTCTTGTGAGGCAGATACACTTTGAACCAAATTAAGGAATCTGGCAGACCAAAAAAAACTAACAGGCAATACTGTTTTCCCTCTGTGGATACAAGAAGCCAAAGCAGTGGATTTGATGATCCACAAATGAGCTTATTCCAATGCAGTTGTTGATTGCAATGGAGACCCAGAAGGTTGGATTATGAAAATGAAGGGTGAGCTATTTCTTGCCATCTGTGTATTTTTTGTTTGCTCATAAGCTTATGTTTGATCAGGGATGGTGTTGGGGTGGAGTCTCCATGGATGAAGTAGATGAAGCGCAAGGCATGCAACAAGACACTGTGATCCCCTTATTGCAGACACAAAGGACTCAAGTGCCCCAGAGTCAAGCCCCTTCTGATAATTGCCTGAATCCAACGGTTCCGGTGTCTGGTGACAACTCAATGCAAAAAGTGCTTTCATCATGTCTATCTTCCTCAAATAAAAACAATGCTTGCCATTGTGATGCTTCCACACCTACTTGTCCCAACAAACATGCACAATCTAATCAGCTACAGGACAACCTGAATTCTTTCTTCAACAGCAAGGCAAGATACCAGTTTGAGCAAGATCAAGGGTGGCCCAACTTTATGCCATTCAGCTCCAAAAGGCACATGCAACAATTCATTGCCTGAAAGAAGAGCTGAGCCACCTCTGCAATGGTATCAACCTCTGAGTCATTTGTCTCCAGGATGAGAACACCTATCTGCAATTGAGCCTAGCAATCACCCAGAAGGAATAAAATCACAAATGGTGCAAGAACTGAAACTTGAGGAGTAAAATTGATATCTTGCAACTCCAAATGGAGATGGAAAAATTCCTTGGGATCTATCCTCCCCAATGCCTGCCTCAACCATTCAACAACTTGGTTTGGGGTGCTGGGCCTTCAGCTAAAAACAACAAATGGAGATCTGGTGTTGGCCCCAGGGTTTGGCCTGATTTCAACCAAGATCATACCACTTACACTCATCAGAACCCATGCAACAATAAACTCCAAACACCGCCAACAGAAATGCAAATGCACCTGTGTCTCCAGATGTCAATCAAAATATCCCTCATACACAATAGGATTTTTTCCCTCTTCAGAAAATTCAGAGATGTCTTCTTTTTTCCCCCCTTCTTTTTAAATTATTCATCTCAAATTTCCCTCCAACACCACCAACACAAAGTGAATGCATTTGATTCTCCAGATTTCAATTAAAATATCCCCCATACACATTAGTTTTTTTTTCCTTTTTAAAATGTTCTGAGCATGTCTTTTTTTCCTTATTTTTAAAACTATAAGCTTGTGATTGTTCCTTTCTGGCCTCTGATGGGCCTATGCTAACATACAATAGGTTTTCATTTAGAATTTTTGTTGAGTTTTTCTGAATTGCAATACTACACCACTAAACTCGGGCATAAAGGGAACAAAATAACTGGTGAGAAGTGGAGATAAAAGATGAGAGAAAGTGGAAATATAAGATGATCAAATAGATTTGAAAAAGAAGAATCTTATAACCAGCCATTATAATAACTAATAAGATGGCATTGTTTTTCAATGTCAAAGAAAAGAATTTTATGAAAGTCTCAACACAATTTTTCAAATGATTTGTGTGTGTTAAAGTTTTTTCAAAACAGTGAGAAAATGGCTGAGTCCAACTACAAGATAACAAAAGCATACTGCAGGAGTAATTTCAAATAGATGCTGAAGGGAGTAAGCTGACATGGTTGAGCTGATCCAATGTAGCACCAATCCCAAAACCCCTGTCACATCAAGAGATTGTCTAGCCACTCGTGGCTGACTGTTGGGATTCACATCAGACCTGGGGATTGTTTCAGATATCCATTCCCTTGGAAATTTATCAAGGATTGTTTTTGAATTTCTTCACATCAACACCCATGGTAGTGATGAACGCACAGTCATTCTTCAAACTCCACAGGTACACCCATGTGCCATTGGCCATAGGATTACCCACTAGGTCTCCACAATTAAGGTACATCCCTCAGCTTCTGAGTGAGTCAATGACAATTCCAAAGGGCATGTCTTAACCACTATCAGCGGTGGGCCGCTACGCTACATGGCAAAATAGCGTAGCGTAGCGGTGTTTTTTTTTTTCCCCCGCCAAGGCTGTAGTGTTAGCGGCGCTACAGGGCCGCTACAGGCCGCTACGCTGCATTACGCTACACTACAGCGCTTGTAGCGGCTATTTTCTGCTACAAAGCGCTGTAGCGCAGCGTAGCAAGGCCTTTTTTGGCCTTGATCCATTAGCGTTAGCGCAAAACCGCTAACAGCAACGGCAAAAGCTGTTAGCTGTTAGCGGTTTTACGCTACGCTATGCTATGGTAATGCTACTGTTAGCGTAGCGGCCCGCTGTTGCCACTATGCCACCAGGCAATTTTGTGACAGGGAAACAACAATTTATAAATACATATATATGATCAAAAGAATTAATTATGGTGTTCAATGCTACATAAATAAAAGAATTACATAAATTCATAAATTCATAAACACCAATATGGCAGGGAACTGTTGAAATAAATAAAACTTTAAATGAAAGTTCCCTGCCAAATTGGTGTTTATGAATTTATGTAATTATTTTATTTATGTAGCATTTAACACCATAAATATATAATATCAATTTCTTGGTGGCTGACAAAAACTCAGTGAAACATTCTCCATTATTTTTTCTGAGTTTGGCACATATTTTTCTTTGGTTGAAAATGCTCAGTTTGTAACTTTTTTTAACTTTGAAAAAAGTAACATATTTTCCCACCCCAATTTTTGCTTTCTTCTTGGGGAGAAATTTCAAATGTTTTCAGTGGCATCCACACCTAAAATCTGAGGGGCCTAGCATAGATATCTGATAATTTAAGTATTTTGTAGGAAAGAGGAATGAGTAGATCAAGTGATTGGAACTCCTCATTTCAGCTTGCTACTATGTAGAGCAAGCCAACATAGTATTCACTCATTAAATAAAAATAAATTAATTTAAAAATATTCTAACAAAACTAATAGTTGGTGCAATAAATCATCAAATATTATTGCACCAATTAATTCTAAGCATAAAATAACCTAGGGTCACTCACTATTCACATAACCATAGGATTGACCCTTCACCTACTTTATTATAACAAGAAAGAACTACTCTAATAAAATAATCATCTACTCAGATATGTCACAACAAAGCTATAACATTACACAGACATGTGAAATACCTTCAGACACGAAATAAAATACAAAGGAAACTTGATTACAAGCCTTAGAAACTTGTAGCATCTTCTACATAGTTACTACATGTCTCCAAGTGTGCCAAATGTGCCACAACAAGTACAAATATGAATTCCATACTAGTTCTGTACCAGCCATGAGCACATGGAAGCGCCCAAATATTTCCATAAAAACTTTCCAGACTATTAACAAGCCTCTTAGTACAAATAACCACATTGTGTGACAAGCCACAACATGTGAAGCACCATATGGTACTATTTTAGCCACATTTGTGTACTAGCTACAGCCACTAAATTACAGTGAATATTCCAAAAAGTCTGAGGGGACTCTGGCTTTTTCCCAAAGACCCCATAACAGTGGTATCCAACCACATTGTGTGACAAGCCACAGCATGTGACTTACCATGTGACTCTATTTAGTCAATATTGAGTATTACTACTGCTTAAATACAGCCCTGATGGTACTGTAGCAAGTCCAAACACTTTGAGGGGACTCTGAATTCGTCCCAAAGGCATCAGAACAGCCTTAAAAGAGCTCCCCTCTCTCCCTTTGAAGGATTCCCCAGCTCATTCCATCCTACAGCTTATTCAGTACTTGCCACCAGTTGCCAACAACCAGTGTCCAGTCTTATAAGCTTCATCAGTGAGTCCCAGCCCTTTATCTCTTCGTCAAAAAAGCTCCTCCAACCACCTATTCCCACCATCTGGCCCTTTTATGCTAGGATTAGTCCTGTAGGAATTATTATATATCATAATTCCTACTACCTTTAATCCTTAATTATCCCCTGTGCATTTAAAAACCCTGTTCTACAGGCCCCAGCTTCTTCAAAAAACCCCTGTAGCCCTGGTCTTGACCCCAGAGGGCACCTTAAACACCCCTGCTTGCAGGCCCCTCTGTGTTTTCCTACTTTTTGGCAATTTATTTTGGCCATTTCTTTTATTATTAAAATTAATAAACCCTTTTAATATTAACCAAACCATCCCAAAACTCAATATATCTTATATTCAGAGTTTTACTCGAATTTCTGTGGCACTTGTAGCTAGAAGATCATTGATCTTGGCATCAAGTGTGCTCACACCTCATGTGTAAGTTTTAAGCTTTTTGGAGAGTTGAAGGTTTTGAAGGAGAGGTTTTGAGTAAAGGTTTTCTAGAAAAGCCAAAATTTTCCTGTTAAAAATGTTGGAAGGCTGGTTGATCCTTATCTAACTCTGCCCTTCTCTCCTTTGAGTGGCATACACTTAAATCATACTTGTGTTATGT
The DNA here is from genome assembly GCA_004348175.1 of Puccinia novopanici. Lineage (NCBI taxonomy): Eukaryota > Fungi > Basidiomycota > Pucciniomycetes > Pucciniales > Pucciniaceae > Puccinia > Puccinia novopanici. The sequence continues at coordinate 15,182 of SMGU01010373.1, forward strand.
TTCTATCTTTTAAATATCATAGGTTTTTGTCTCCTCCAGATAGCTCTCTGTGTTTCTTCCTGATTTACAAGTATTTTCTCATCTCCTGCGCTTTCCTGAATAGCAGGAGGCTGACAGTAATGGCAGGGTGCAATTTGTAAGGTTGAATCAAACATGAATTGGGTAAAGAGCTAAAAGACCCTCAAGAACAAGTCCAAAGTATCTGAAAATTATGAATGTCACTTGTCAGCATCTAAAATTCCAACCCAACCAAATATATATTTAGTGCTTACCTGTTGATTGTGTACATTCCACATTAGAATTTGACAGTCATTTGCCCCATAGAGTTTTTATGATAAACTATTTCCAGGCATATAATAATTGCTGTGGCAGTGGCAGAAATTGATACCAGAATTTTCTTTTCCATGTTGTTGATTTTGAGGAAAAGGTTTTTCAGGTTTTGTGAAACTACCAACATTTTAAATTCACCCCCAAGGGAATGTTAAAAATTGGGGGGGGGGGGGGGGGATTAGTTACTCTTTCAAAACTTTATCAAACTTTGCCAAACTGACCATACTCAGCCAAAAAAAAAAGAAAGTTCCAAACTGAGCAAAAATCATGGGAGAATGTTTTGCTGAGTTTTATATGACCTATTGATTCACTTGGATGACTGTTCTGCAGTCAAAATTCAATTTAAAAGAGAAATGTCCAACAAAGTCAGCATTTCCATTGGATCCAAGGCATTCAAGGGAGAGAGCAATCCTTTGTGGTTCTTGCTGCTTGTTGGGCATCTGCATCAGAAATGTTGAAAATTCTTGCAAGATCAAACTTCTTGTGAGGTTTGGGGTAAGCTGAGGTTGAAGATATTGATTTGTAATGAGTAGATTAGAGAATCTGTGGACTTAATGACTTGATTACACCAACAAAGGCCAAAAAAAATAGAATAAAACCATCAGAAAAAGAGTCACAACAGAGACAAGTAGAAGAAACAAGAGGTATAACCAAGATTGAGTCATGAGGAGGCAGATGAAACAAAAGAGCTGATATGGAAAGTGCTGATATGGAAAGTGCTTATCTGGAAAGAGCTGATATGGAAAGCGCTGATCTGGAAGGAGCTAATATGGAAAGAGTGGAAGTGAAAATTATGAGGAGCGACTGGGACTGAATAAGGTAAGGATAAGTGAGATGAAAGAAGGAGGAAAGGTTTTGTTTAGACACCAGACAGGAGAAGGAATGAGTAGAGTGGTTGAGGTGAGGAAAGTGAGAGAGGAGCTGAGGATTGTGGAGTGAGGAGAAGCTTGACAGATTGAGTTAAGAGGTTTTTGAGTTGTGGGGATTGAGGTTTGAGAAGTGAATGTGAGTGAGTGAGCAAGAAGAGGAGAAGAAGAACAAAGAAAAGGAGAAAATTAGATGAGAACAATAACAATCAAATAAAGAGACAGGGGTCACAGAACAATCACAATCCAAGACTGAAAGAGCAGGAAATGTCTACATATATGAAGTTGCTCTTCAAGAAATGTGTGGTCTGACAGCAGGGCGTTGTAGATGATTTGGGTTATTTTGCTTCTGGGAAACAGAATCTCAGCCTTGGTGGGTAATGGTTTGAGGCAAAATACTGCAGCATTGACCATGTTGTTGATTTCATTCAGTTCCATCCATGCTAGAACTATGATGGTGCCACAGATGAGGGTCTGGCTTTCCAAATGGCCTCTCATTGCCCTCTTACTCTGATTGGATGATGGTTTGAATCCGGAGGGACAGATTGGTGGTAATCAAAAGGGGGCGTGGCTGAGGTAGTGATTGTGATGGATTATCACTCGATATTAGCATTATGTATTTAGAATATGCTTATTTTGTTTTTTTTTTCTCCAAAATACTCTTCGGCTGGGATGGCGGCAAATCTTCTTTTCCTCAATCGCTTGATTATTCACCGTTATTCCGGGTAAGCATCATTACGCTGTATTTCTATTTTCTCATTCTTCTATTCATTATTTTGCTTATCTTGTTTGTTTTCTATTTTCGGATCAGATCTCACGGATGTACTGTTGATATACATGCTCGATTATTCGACGCCGTCATCCCATAGGTGGCTCGCCGTAACAGTGATGCCGGGGTGCCAATGGGCAATCTGGATTAACGATGACGGTCACGTTTGCTCGTTTTTGGGTGATGATTTGCTCACGCTTTTACATTTTATGCTCAAATTTTGTAAATGCTTGCTTGTTTAACTCCGGACGAGCAGGTGTGTGCGTGAACCGGGCTGTTAATCCTCCAACGGACCAACACACTCTCGCAACTCACCGCGGCAGAAAAATTGCAAAAGAAAGAAAATCGTGAAGATAAACAGGGCCCAGATTTTGACCAAGAAAATGAATAGTTCATCGGAAGCTTCGTGTACCACCACTCTGGCGTAGGGGATGTGAGGGGCACTGTACCACAGATCAATACCAGATACATAAATCATATACTTGATCCATATTGCACCTTAATTAATGCAAAGAGATCATAAGGGAATGAACTATTTACATAGCAATTTCATCCAGTAAGAACAAACTACAGAACGATGTTTAAACTACGTCAATATCCCAATGTTTTTGGATAGTGTCCCAACAAATGCACCATTCCCACAATCTATTTGGTCATTCATGCCTGAGCAGAGAAGTGAGTTGCCCTGTTTGACGAGCCAAATGATGGCTCTCCTTTTCCAGCTTGCTCAGACTCCCAGCTTGGCTTGAGGATTAAAGACTATAATAACAAGGTTATCATCATCTCCTGGCTGCAAAGATGGTCAACAAGCAAGACCCATTCAGCGCAGACCAACTTCGGCTCTTGGCCGTCATCCTCGACACCGTCTTCCATGCTGCACCGGTGCCCGTCGATCAGCAGGAGAACGCGGCAGCAGGCCAACTATTTTTCGTATATGACTTCTCCTCCCTTCCCGACTTGACCTCGATGACCTGGGTAGCCATATCTCGAGCGCCTTGCGTCCCGCCGAGCTTGACCAGTTCCGTTCGGCTTAGCCTTCCTCTCAAGCCGTCCCATCACCTTCGCCCTCACGGGTCATTTCACCACCTTCGCCGACATCCGCGCCCCGAGCGCCAGCGCATCCTGGCCGGATGGGCCTCCTCCTCGCTGGCCATCAAACGCTCGCTCTTCACCGCCTTCGTCAGACTGCCCATCACGGCGATCTATTCGAAAAGTAAAGCCATCCAAACCCTCATCGGATTTCCCGCCGACGGCGATCCTAGAGTCTCGCAGCTCCCGGAACGCCGGAAACCCAGCTACCCCTACAAGTTCATCCAGCCTGACCAGGGCGACCATCCTCGTGGGCCCGAGGACCTGCCCGTCTTCGAAACTGACGTGGTGGTCGTCGGCTCAGGCGCCGGCGGATCCGTCGTCGCTAGCCTCGTGGCCAAGGCCGGCTACCAGACGCTGTCATCGAAAAGGGAAGATGGGTCCAACTGAGGAAGGCGAGTTTCTCCATCATGCTTTTTCTCCTCTTTCCCTACAATCCCATCCTGCATTACCCTTCGGAAACAGATTTATGGAACCCCACATGTATGAAGGTTAACAAAATTCTCTCTCTCTACAGTCACGGGCTCTTCATGGCTTTGATGACATGCTCGAAGGGAACGGGCAGATCAGCACCTCTGACGGGAATCTAATCCTGCTTCGTGAGTTGCAAGATAATCGCACCAGCAAACATCGCAACCCCAACGCTAGCTTGCTAACAATTCAAGTTTTTTTTTTTTGTTCTGCCGTAATTAAGTTGGGACTACATTTTGGGGGAGGCACTAGAGTGAATTGGTCAGCCCTCGCTTGCCCCCCGTTCCATGTCCGACGAGCCTGGCGGAAGAACACGGGCTCCCTTACTTTGCCACAACGGCCTTTGCCGACCATATCGACGCGGTGACCACTCGCATGGGTGTGTCTACTACAGCCATCGTCCATTCTAAAGCCAATCAACTCTTCTTGAAAGGGTCTCGTAAGCTTGGGATCCACACCGATTCTAACCCCAAAACACCGCCGGTCGTGCTCATGGATTGCGGCATGTGTCAAAGAGGATGTGTGTTTTTTTCACCTTTTTTTCACCCCTTGATAACTCTCAAATTCGCTTCATTTCATGTATACTTGTCGACATGATTACTCTCCCCAAAATAATGAGCTTGCTGAGGTCTCGAGTTATGATGTACAGGTCCGTTCGGAGAAAGCAAG
>SMGU01010374.1:0-13948 GCA_004348175.1 Puccinia novopanici
GTCCATCTATCTTCCATAGACTCACTATATTATCAATTATGAAGTTAGGCGAGTTTAATGTCATGTTCACTTGTAGGTTTGTAACATAGACGCATTAAAATGATAATTATAATAAGTGTAAAGATTATAGCTCCAACCATCTTCTTATACGTTGAAGTATTCATATTAAAGTGAGAGCAACATGGTTAAAAATTGCTTTATATAGCTCAAGCTAGAACAGTAAGAAAATTTTTTGGCTTCTTTTAGCTCCAGAAATTTGTTTATAACTAACAAGTTTTAATAACGTCAATTGTGTAGGCGATAAAAAGCTATGTGTGTTGATTTAATATTGCATTGTATTGGAAAAAATTTATAACCTCGGACAAGCATAATTCAGCTTTTTTATGCCTTGTCCCAGAGTGGATGTTTTGTCCCAGAGTGGACGTTTTGTCCCAGAACAGGACATTTTACATACTACTCAAACTCATGTTGGATCAGTTCTGTCTGTTGAAATCAAAAAGCATCAATAATAACATTCTTCGAATAGAAAATCTCTTTTGATTTCTATTTTTTGTAACGGCAAAAAAGTTGAGGTAAATGCAAGCAAATTATCATTTTCTTCGAGTTTTGAGTTGCGGTTCCTGATCTGGCCAACTTCACTCCATTTTTCAGAAGTCGTGTCATAAACTTGAATTTTTCCGTTCGATTTGTGCAAAAGAAACAATTTATTTCGATTAGAAGTTAATATTAAATCTTTGAACGAGAACTTTGATTTCTTGAATTGCTTAGTTATCTTGTAGGTTCGAGTTTTGATGTTAAATTGAATGAAATGAGCGTCATCTGTTAAAATATAAATGCTGTTTCCTGAAGCTGTTGCAAGAAAAGTTTGGTTTCCAACTTTGTGATAATCATCTAGACTTTTAGGATTAGGCTTGTCAAAACAAAATTCACGCTTATTTCTGTCTCTGTTGATTATTAAGATTTTATGATTGACTTCAATGAACATCTTTTCGTCATTTAGTTCATAAGAATTGATTATAGACATTCGGATTCCTGGATCTTCAATGGAAAAGGGTTTCCAACTTGAAATGGAATGAAAGACAGAAAAAGAAATGAGAAACTTGGATATTCAGAAGATAATGCAGAAACTTGCTCGATTGATGGTAAATATTTAACAAACATGTTATAAATCCGTCTATCGTAATTAATCACTGGAATACTAGTGCATTTCTTTGCAATCAAATCAACACGAATCCCTCGTTTACCAAAATCGTAAAAAATATCGATAACTTGATCACTCTGCATGAACTCGGATGAAACCGATGTTTCTAATAAAACATAGTCATTGAGTAAGCATTTGAAATCGACGTCAAGTACTTTGATTTTTAAGAGTGTATCTTCAATTTGATAGACGACAATAAAAAAACTTTGATTGCTTTGATCGAAGCTGCATGAATCAGATGCACATGTAGCTGTCGAGCAAATGATTGATTTGCAATCTGGCAAATAACGAGAGAAATCATTTATTTTTTCCAAATCATCGTTAGATAAATGACATCCACGAATATATTTAGCAAGACGTTCAACGTAAGTCATTCTTGAGTCAGAATCCTCATCAATCCAGTTTATTATCGCTGCAAAAACTTGATATTCTGATGTCACCATTAAATCCAATTTCAATATGTATTTCAATGTTTCAATAGAGTAGCTTAGAAAGACTGTTGTGTTCATTATTTTCAAAAAGTGTCGACAAATAAAAGCATTGAGTTGATCAGAATTGATTAACTTGGATACTGCGGAGACTTGAGAAATGATAGTTGGAATATGTTCAACAGAGAAATTTTCTTGAAAATCACCATTAAAATAATCAATACAATGTGCAATCAGCTGACAATCCATCATCAAGTAATCAGCAACATCGTAAACTTTAATCACATTGTCCATCGTAAGTAAAATATAATCATATTTGAGCCAATTGAGAATCGATTCGAAACTATTTTCATCAAAATCAAGAACAACTTTGTTTTCCTTTGATTCGATGATTTCACAAGAAAACACTTTTCCGAAATATGGTACAGAGGAACAGATAAAATTTTTAGAAACACGATACTTTTTTGATCGGTTTACAATTGTCACTTCATCAGTTTCCATGATAATTGTGAACTAGATCGAGTAAAAGTTATGAAGTTGGTGTAAATTGTTGGTTAATATTATACCATTTATAATGTTAGATTAACTTGAAATACTGAAACATAATCGTTATGTTATCTTCAATCTGAATTTTTCGTTTTTTTTAAATTTTGTCCAAATCTTTTGACTATCTTCAGCTCATCAACCAAATAATTTTCAAATACAATTAATAGCTCATTAGCTTCATCTTTCAAAGCTCTAACTAACAATAGTAGATAAGTTAATTAAACTCCAATAATTATCTTAAATATGTCATGTTCCCGATGTCAATTGTCTATGTATTCCTATGGGTAATACAATGGTAATGGTAATCCTGGCGACACCATAATTTTAATCAAAATAAACAATTAAACTAAACAATCTTGGTATCATTAGTGAGAGCGTTGAAAACGCTTTTAAGTGACATAATTTTTGTACTCGTAACCCGATAATTCATCGAGTTACAAATGGACATAATTTTTACTCAAACTTAATTTAAACTTATTATTTAATGAACATTCAGAGGTTAATGTCCAGTTTTCTCAATGATTCAAATTTCATTAAATCAAGCTAAATGATTATTTTAAATTTAACATAAACATGACAATTTCTTGATATCTGTTGTTCTTATTATTAATATGAACTTTTGTTAGATAACCTTGACTTGTCGGCCATGTAGTCAAGGCAATGTTGCAATCACTACGTCCTTTAGTTCACCTTCTAGCTCTTTCTAGATTAGCCATTGATGGCGTAACATATGGATATAAATACAGTTGCCATCAATGGCACATTAACCAGTTACACATTCATTACCCTGTTGTTAACAAGTCTCCTTAACCCTAACTCTCCTCTATTGTAAATACCTATACTTATATATTAAAGTGTGTTTAATCCACAACCGACTAAAGTCAGTCGTTGCTACTAGCGTAGCTACAAACCGACATCGCGATTCACTCACAACTTTATTCATATTTCAAACTAATTAATCACTAATTATCTTCTTACCATTAATGATAATCTGAACCTTTACTTATGCTTCACAAATGTCCAAATTAGCCTAAATCGGCACTATGTTAATTATCTTATTTTTCATTTTTATTTTTCATTTTTCTGCTTCTTTGCCTAAACAAAAGTAAAAGGTTAACTTACATTGGCCCTTTGTTTAGATGACCGTTGAAAACGATTTTGAATTTTACTTTAAAAGTAGTTTTAAAACATAACTCTTTGTCAGTTGAGATGTAGCTCAAGACGAGTTAACTTCATGTATACTTTCTTTGTGTTCAATAAAAATATCTTTCACTCAAACCAACAGGTTATGGGCTCAGCCGCTCCTTCTTTCGTGTTCGCTGCTTTAAACTTTGTTAAAGTTTTAATTTAAAAAAATTGTGATTTGATTTGTGCTAAGCACATTAAAGTTTGTATTTAAAATTATTCATTGAAAGTTTTTTGAAACAATTGTGTTTACCTTTTTTGTGTGATTTTTGATTAACTCAGCATTATGGCTGAAAGAGAAGTGAATATCGCAATATGAAAAATTCTTTTGCTTGAATAGCCCATTGATAAATGTGCAAAATTCTTCATTAGCGGATACAGTTGCAACAGCATCAATTTCTGCAGCGCAACAAGTTCTGTAACGGCAAGAAGATCTGCAACAGCAATTAAATACGCACCGATGCCAAGAACATCGACTTATTCACTGCCACCGAATGAAATTAATACCCATCAAGATAAATATAAAGGTGCTCGTAAGCCCTCAATAATGTAAGTCAGACCATTCACTTTAGTATAAAATTTCAGCCAGAAATAATCATTCCTCTTTCCTCTGCTCAGCACCATAGGAAAAAACGCCTCAGTTATGACACGTGCTCGCTGGGTTCACCATTACCTAACCAACCATAAAGACTTCTTTCATACTGCTGACCGAGAAGAAATCAAGTCTTTGGTGTTTAATTTGACAGCTGAACTTATTAAACATCGATCACGGCAGAGGAATCCGTGGACAATTGCATTATAAAATGCTTTAATAACCTTTTTTTGACCCATTTGATCTCAATTCCTTCATTATAAAATGCACATGACAGTAAACTGTATAACAAGTTGTCTAACAAATAAAAATTTAAAATATCATTTGTCTTTTGCCCAATCGACGGGAAAATTTGCTTCAAAAAGTTGTCAAAAATTTGCTTAAATTTAATGCAAAGTTTGGTGTAAAGTTTGGTGTAAAAGTTTGGTGTAAAAGTTTGGTGTAAAAGTTTGATGTAAAAGTTTGACAAAAAATTGGTGTAAAAGTTTGACTAAAGTTGTTGAAAAGTTTTATGCATTTGCTTTCAAACTGGAATTTATTGTTGAGATAGCTTCAAATCATATTTAAACTGATTGTAACACGGTTGATTTGTGCTAATTCGCTTTTTTATTTGTGATTTGCTGTGCGTTAATTTAATTGGAAAATCTTTGTAGATTTTTGCAATTCATTGCAAAATAATTTACAAAAATAAAGGTGGAAGAAAGAAAGAAAAGAAACAGAAAAAGAAGCAAAAGAAATAGGCACAAATAGTTTAAAAAATAAGGTGAACAGGAAACGAAAGGAAAAGCAATTACAAGTTTTACACAAAAAAACATAGAGAAGTCTTTCTCGTAAAAAAGAGGAAAAAACCATGTAATTTGATACCTCGAAAGATAGACAAAGTTGAATAGATGCAAACAAAATTTTCCCCCCGAAAGTCCCCCTTTTTTAGGCTCAAAGGTCTGAAACAGCGAGCTGAAACAGTGATCTGAAACAGTGAACTGAAACACTGTTCTGGAACACTCAGGCTTCATGGGTCCAAAGGTCAAAGTGTTCCAGAGTGGGCCTATTTTTAACTACTCATAATGACATTGGTTTATGTATCAGACATACTGATTTAAAGATGTGTAGACGTACTAAAAACAATAGTTCGAGGTAACCAGATGAAAGATGATTTTTGATAGTTTAAAGTCTTCCTTACACTAGACTGTAAAACTGATGTTGACAAACAAACACGTAGTGACACACACATTTTAACTTGATAGGTATCAAAAAGACTAGGCAGCCTCAGTGTAAGCGTCTTACTTCTCATGATCGGCGATTTGCTACTGTGCATGGGCACTAGTTTTGATTGCGAAACCGTGGCTTGTTCTGTTGCAACACCCAGTTTCGCCCGAAATTCGGAGATCGCATCTAAACGTTTGTTTAAATTTGCAATCTTCGACTGTGTTTTCACGCATGTTTCGTGCGCTTTTGTGTTGTGGGACACAATTTTTTTCGAGTGCTAGAGTCAATGCTACTCAACATTTCTATGGTTTCATCCATTTTTTATGAAGCCCGTCAGGGCATTGGTGACTGTAAATATTGCTGTTTTTCAATTTAAATAACATATTCTGTTCTACTTTTCTTTTTACCTCCGTTGATCATCAATTTATTAGTTGCACTTTGTATCTTTTTTCAATAAGAACTTATTTTATTTCGAGCATGTGATACTTATTGAAGTTAATTTAAAAGAGAAGTGAACTCAACCTGAGCACTCCAAACCGTTATATCAAAATCTCAATTTCACCAGTCTGGTCATAGTTTAGAAGAGTATTCTTTCCTGATTAGTATGTAATACAAAAACTTAAGAAAACAAACGGATGGGTCATTTTCCTTCTCAATCCATGTTACTAGACTGAATTTAAAAAACATGATCTGGACAAGCTTCACATGTCTTGACAAAGATCTTGATTTTATATTTGATATTAAAGCAGATCGTTCTATGAATAGACCGCTAGCAATTAGTCTAAATATTATAGAATTCCAATGATTTAATGATAGCTTCTGACGATATTGTTTTTATACTTACGATGCATCTTGAATTTATAAGATTTGACCTAAAAAGTCGATCGTCTTATGAGATCTCTTTCATACAAACTGAATCAGATTTCGATAATTTGATCATGACTTCTCATCAAAAGTACGACGATAAAGTAATCGTTGTTAACAAATCATCTGGAAAGCTGTATATTTATGATACGATTGAAAATGAATGGATGGATTGCATTGTAAGCTTAAACTTTGGTGCTGAAAACTCGATTGATGATTCTAATAAGCTGATTGGTTTTACTTCAACATTTTTACCAGTAAAAATTATCAAACCTGAATTCAATAAGAATGGTGGCAACTCTGCTCATGAAATTGAGAAAAATATTCTTCTGTAAAAGATGGTTGGAGTACCTGGAATCCTTTACGAGATGAAATTTGTCCATAAAACTTAGCATAAGTATTACTGCATTTTATAATAAATGAATGCTCAATCTAATAGCCACATGGTCTTTTTTGAATTGAGATGTCATTTTATATGCTCATCAGAAAAAAATTTAATCAATTATGACTTGTTTGTTCGTGCAAGTTTACTTGAACTCACCCATTACAATGAATAGACATATCGAATAATTTCTTTACACTTTTAACTATTTATAACTAAAAGAGTCTCTTGATGATGTATTACATTTGGTCAGATAGTTTGACATTTTGCGTTGGATTTATTTGTTAGTCAGATTTCACTTCAATCATATAACATATTTGTAAACTGACAATGTGACTTGTGAGTTTGTGCTTCAAAGTAGTTTTCTGACTGTGATGACCATTTCATTTGAAAAGTTTGTAAACCATTTTTTAAAATAATAAACATTTATATCTTTGCTAATCTTAAAAGTTTTTTGAAGGTCTGATTGTATTATATTAAATCATGATGGATGATAAAGATTGTGATGAAAATTTGACGATTGTTGTTAGACAACATGAATATACCATATCAAAAAAGTTAATTTGTTCATCTGTGCCTTACTTCGAGAAAATGTTTAGTTGTGATCTCTTGGAATCCAAGGAAAACAAAGTGGAATTGGACTTCGATAAAAGTATCTTTAATATCATCTTCTATTGGATAAAAACGGGGTCTTGTACCATTAAAATGGATAATGTGTTTGATTTATACGATGCTGCTGATTACCTAATGATCAATGACAAAATGTTAAAACCTTGTTCAAGCTTCTTCCATGAAATGTTTACCATCAAACATATTCCATTTGTGCTAAAACAAGTTACAGAAACTACCAAATTGATAAACTCAAAATCTCTTGACAACTTCATTTGTCGATATTTCCTGATGATTGCTAATTCATGCTGTTTTGTGGACTTTCCCTTTGAAACGGTTGAACACATTCTTAAATTAGATTTGATGGTTTACTCCAGCTATCAAATATGTGAAGCAATCATGGATTGGGTGGAAGAGAATCCTGATTCTAGAGATGAGTACTTAGAAAGACTCTTCAAATGTGTTCATTGGTCATTACCAGATACAAAAGATACAAAAGTTATTTCCGAATTCCTTGAATTTTTTTCAGGCGATCGTGATCTTACAGAGAAATACTTGCCTTATTTCTTCAATCCTATTTTACCATGTCTATGTGATGCATCTGAAACACATTTGGTTGAATTTTTCAAGTCTAAAGCAAACATCTCTTCCAATGACAAATTTGATTACTTCAGATGCAAACAGAACTTCTTCATCTCCATCCAATATCAAGATTGCTTAAATCTTCATTTAGATATGTACGATGATGAATTAAACTGTAGACCAATCGGTGATTTTACTCGAGATGACTCGATGACACTCGAACTTGTACCCGGAGAAAACGTTTCAGATATTTTATTCGATTCTGGAACAATAGGATTCCGAGTTGATTGGATTAAAAAGACATTCAAATGGTTGTCCCTTGATATTCAAGGGAAAACTTACTACAGTCGTCTTATCAAGTTCATGATTCACTCCCCACCCGACCTCTCTCAGGATATTGAGTAAGTTATTGATGAGTTTATTTTATTTCTCGTCATGAGATAAATATTATTTATATATAAATAATATTTATCGCCACCCAAGCTTAATATATCTCTGCTTTCATCTCATTTCTGCATAAAATTAAATATTCATTTAAAATAAAACTTGATACTCTGTTGTTTCACAACTATTAACTGTTATTTAACCACATTTCCTAAAATATTTTAGCATAAAATTTCTAACACAATTTCACTTTTTTATCGTTTTTAGGGGTTTTTCCTGTCATCTGAAAGATAGAAAAGATATTTGCATTAATCAAGATGATTTGAAGGATTATTTGCTTCTCGAATATAATGGTTCATTCATTTTGATTGGTAAAACTAAAGAAGGCAAATGGATTGGTGATTTTCCTGCTAGGCATTCACGTTATTTTGTGAAATTCAAGACTCATTCACTCTCATATCAAGCGACTGTTTTAGACGATAATGACGATATTGTTTTTATACTTACGATGCATCTTGAATTTATAAGATTTGACCTAAAAAGTCGATCGTCTTATGAGATCTCTTTCATACAAACTGAATCAGATTTCGATAATTTGATCATGACTTCTCATCAAAAGTACGACGATAAAGTAATCGTTGTTAACAAATCATCTGGAAAGCTGTATATTTATGATACGATTGAAAATGAATGGATGGATTGCATTGTAAGCTTAAACTTTGGTGCTGAAAACTCGATTGATGATTCTAATAAGCTGATTGGTTTTACTTCAACATTTTTACCAGTAAAAATTATCAAATCTGTGTTTAATGAAAATGATTCAGGAGTACTTCTAGAGAATGCAAACTTTAATGCAGTTGAGAGATAGAAAATGAATTTAGTGAAGTTTTCATGAAAAATAAGAATTTGCGAGATTTTTGAAATAAATAAATGAATACACCGATTAACCTGATAAATTTTGTATTTAATATAATTTCATTTCCAACTATCAATCGACAGCTTACTGTTATAATTTGAATAAATATATTTGATTGATTTGAAATGTTTGATTTTCTCAATTTCTGTTTTTTTACTGTGAATTGACTCTTATTTTTACCAGAAGATCAAGAGGATCTCAACAGAAGTCAGTCTAACAAGCTTTCACATTGAATGAAAACACGTATCGCATTGAAATGTCTTAATGGTCGCCTGTTATCGCATCCCTTCGTCAAGAACAAAAGAAATTCCGTCAAAGAGTTTAATTGTTGATTTAAAATGAGTCCTAAACCTTTTTGCAGTTTAATGAAGGACCAGTTTCATACTTTCATACTTACAAGCAAAGTCTATGCTTTAAATAAAATTCAATTCTGGTTCCTATTTATTTCGTCGAAGAATTAAACATTTCTTATCAAGATTGATAAAGAGTCTCTTGCTTATCGATTCTCGATCGCGTTAAAACAGTGCCAAGTCTGGACGTTGAACAAGTGTTTACTCTTTGGTTACGTCTCTGTGTTTTGATGAGCTATTATTAATAGTAAGGTGTCGCTGCAATCGTTTAGTGAAGTAAAGCTAAAGTGAAACTTCAAACTGATCATTTGTTACTAAGAGTTTGATTTAAGCTGTTAACCTCAAGAGTCTCTTGGAACACTTAAAATCATCAAATTTGTTCATTATGACTGAAAAAGATCAAGATGGTGATATAATTTTAAAAATTGTTGTGAGACAGCATGAATATGCCGTTTCCAAGAAGCTAATTTGTTCAGTTGTGCCATATTTTGAAAAAATGTTTTGCTGTGATTTGTTGGAATCAAAGGAAAACAAAGTTGAACTGGATTTTGATGAACGTGCCTTCAATTCTGTCATGAATTGGATTCATTCGGAGTCATTCACCATTGACATGAATTATGTGATAAGTTTGTACGATGCTGCCGATTGCTTAATGATCGATGACAGAATGTTGAAACCTTGTGAAACTTATTTTCATGAAATGTTCACAATCAAACACATTCCTGTTGTTCTGAAGCAAGTTAAAAAATCATCTAAATTGATCAACTTAGCATCTATTGAAAACTTCATTTGTCGACACTTTTTAATGATTGCTAATTCAAAATTTTTTCTGGACTATCCTGTTGAAACGGTCGAAGCAATTGTTAAATTAGATCTGATGGTTTACTCTGAATACCAAATAATGGAAGCAATCATGAAATGGATAGAAAAGGATTATGAATCTAGAAATTCATCAATAGAAACTCTCTTTAAGTGTGTTCGCTGCTCTCCACCCGATGCTGAAGATTTAACAGTAATTTCCGATTGTATTGAGTTCGCTCCTAAGAATCTTGATCTTCTTAAGAAATACTTTCGATATTTCTTCAATCCAATTTTACCATGTATCTTTGATTCATCTACAGCACATTTGGCTGAATTGTTTGAGCCTAAATTAAATGTTATATCTGAAGGTAATTTTAGTAGAAGTAAACAGAACTTCTTTATTTCAATCCTCCAAAAAGATGATTAAAATTATACGTCTCAACGTGTTTGATCATGAATTATGCTGTTCACCAATTGGCGATTTCACCCTTGATGACTCAATGAGACTCGAGTTTGTTCATGGAGAAAACATTTCAGATATTCTATTCGATTCTGGAACAACAGGTATTCGAGTTAATTGGATCAAAAGGACATTCAATTGGTTACCCTTAGATGTCCATGAAAATAGTTATTACAGTCATCTTATGAAATTCATGATTGACTTTTCGCCCGATCGCAAATTTTCTGACGATATTCCGTAAGTTAATCAGATTTATCTTTAAATTTACATAATTAATTATCTTAATGTGATGTGCGTCTAATTGTATAATTTTTTTCAAATCAACCCATGAATTTATTCATCTGGAATTTTTCTAACCAATTTTTACTTTTATCATTTTTAGTTCTTTTTCTTGCTATTTGGAGGTTTCAAAGTCGCCTGTATTTTTTTAGACCATTTGTTTGAACGCATACTCATTGAATATTCGGGTAAATTTATTTTAATTGGTAAACTTGGGGACGGCAAATGGATTGGTCACTACCCTATTGAAGAATCGGAACAATTGGATGCCTTTGTATGTACTGGGCCGTTCTTTCAAGCGACTGTTTTAAACGATATTGTTTTTATACTTACGATGCATCTTGAATTTATAAGATTTGACCTAAAAAGTCGATCGTCTTATGAGATCTCTTTCATACAAACTGAATCAGATTTCGATAATTTGATCATGACTTCTCATCAAAAGTACGACGATAAAGTAATCGTTGTTAACAAATCATCTGGAAAGCTGTATATTTATGATACGATTGAAAATGAATGGATGGATTGCATTGTAAGCTTAAACTTTGGTGCTGAAAACTCGATTGATGATTCTAATAAGCTGATTGGTTTTACTTCAACATTTTTACCAGTAAAAATTATCAAACCTGAATTCAATAAGAATGTTACAGTAATCCCAAAGAATGGTGGCAACTCTACTAATGAAGTCAAACGAAGGAGGAAAAAGCTCGAGAAATGTGAAATCAAACATTCCAAGAGCATAGTACGAGACGTTTGGCCAATGGCGAATGGTGTATGGTCCTAAAGTTTGTCATTTAACTTATCAGAGGTATACCTGAGTTTTTGAATAGATGAATGACTCATATAGTAGTTACATGACAAATTTTGTGTTTGAATAAATGTTGCCAATATAAATGAATAAAATTGACTTTTATACTTTTAAAAAAAGTTTCACCAAAAGATAGGAATTAATTTGATCGAGAATTAGATTTCAGATGGATCATGGTACAGACTTTCATCGCCCATCTTTCATTTCATTTTATGTTTTGAGTAAATAAAGTTTTGAATTATAAAACTGTCGATTGAAGATTATACTTGAGAATAACATTTCTTCAAATTATCAAGTTCAGTTCAAATTACTCTTAATTAAAGCTTCTCAGAATTCAAATTCATTTTTGTTTACTTGCTGTTGCAATGAAACTTTCACAGCAACACTCAAAAAGTGAAGTTTCAGACATTTTGCTATTAAGTTTATCATTTGAAATCCAAAAAACAAGTTGAAAAACAAACAAATGAAAACTTGAATCACATTACAAATTAAAATGAAATACAAGTTTAAGATACATCATTGGTTTAACCGTTTTCTTGACTTTTTGTAACAAGAACACAAGAAATGCCATCAAAGAGTTTAAAAGTTGTGTTAAAGTTAATTATTTATCTTATAATCTTTACCAGAAAAAATTGTATTCAAGAACGCAAAGGATGAGGACGAAAACGGCCTCAGATTTATATTTTTCTGAGTCTCACTTATTAGACGCAAAAGAACATGAGAAACACGATGGTTTAAATGGTTTTTCAATATTTCAAGCCGTTTTCGGGAAAATGGCCTTAGAAAGACCTGAATTTTATACACTTTTTTCTGATAGAATTTTCAACACTGAAAATGAACATCAAGTCAGACTTAAGATACGACATTAATTCAAGGAAAACTCGCGAAAAGTCAAGCTAGATGAAGAAACAGCTCTAACTCAAACATCTAGGGCATTAAACAGCTAAACAAGCTCGGCTTCACAGGCCAATATCCTTTAGTTGCATCGACTGAATGCTGATCAAATGGCTTCTGCGTCTTTTTCTAGCAATTCTTTCCAGTTCGTTTGGAAGCTCGTATGATGTTGAACAATAATCTGTTTCATTTTTCTTGCATTAAACTCTTCATGCCTGCTTTAATGACCCGAACGACGTTAGTATATATAAGCTTATGAGACAGATACACTTTTGCGCCAATTCTTACAAAAGTTTCTTGCATAATCCCTAAGCTGATGGATAGCTTGATAGTTTCCAGGATGATTTGGGATGCATTAAAACTGTATCTAGACTTCCAGGCCAATCTGCGCCGACATACACATATTTATGAGTATCAATATGGTTTTGCGTCATTTTAGATAAAATTTTTTTGTATCAACATATAGCTCATAAAGTGTTGGTTAATATTCAAAAGCATTTAGGCTGCATTAAGCACTTTTCATAGACTCTTAGGTCAGTTTCCGTTAGCAAAGGTAAGATTATCCGGATAAATACAGTTTTGCGTCGTTTTGGACAAAATTTATTCGCATCAACGTGTAGCTTATAAAGTGTTGTTTAATATGCGAGAGCATTTAGGCTGCATTAAGTACTGTTTCTAGACTTTTAGGTCAGTTTCCGATTATAAATACAGACTTGTCAAAATAAAAATAGTTTTGCGTCGTTTTAGATGAAATTTTTTTGGTTCATTATAAAGTTCATAGAGTAATAAATGATAATCAATAACATTTTGGCTGCATTAAGCACTATCTTACTTATTTCAGGTCAGTTTACATTTGAAAGGGCAAGAATTGCCCGATTAATATGATGATCTCTTTCTATTCGTGAATAAAATCATTCAGTATGAAATGACCATATGATTTTCTGCTTAAAATAACCATTGCAATCCTAATTTATTCGTGTTTTAACTAAAAACGCGAAAACTCGAAGTTCACGAGTTTTTTACGATATCACGTGATGCAAAAATGCTAGGAAAAAATGCTTTAGATATTCAAACTCAGCATAGGAATCTGCATAAGAAAAGTTACATTCTCTGCAGAAATGAGCGTAGGCCATTTTTCCTATCTTTTTCGTTCTCATCCTTTATTTTAATCCTTTCAAACTGATCAAATGATGAAAACCTTGCAATTATTAGTTAGTCATGTTTCACTTCAATCATTCATGTACTGAGTTTATGCAGTAGTTATTTGATCTCGCTTCTGATGACCATTTCATTTGCCGAGTTTGTTTAAATTATTTTTCATTTAATAACCATTTGTGTCTCCGATAACCCAAAAAAATTTTTAGAGATATAATCAATTTGCTGATAATGGCTGAAAAAGGACAAGATTGTGATGAAAATTTGACGATTGTTGTTAGACAACATGAATATACCATATCAAAA
>SMGU01010377.1:0-14580 GCA_004348175.1 Puccinia novopanici
TGCCACTTGGCCTGATGAATCACTCTAAAACTTGTCAATATCCCACTCATTGAGTATGATTGAAGAAATTAGCCCAGTTCATGTAGGTGCTTGCTTGCGCATAAAATTATTTTGACGAGCAAGCCCTCATAAAAATTATAACATAAAATTTACATGTAAAATTTGAGCAGCAGGCAACAAAAACTTGAACAACAAGCTGTTGGAAACACAACCAACATCAACAAGACTCCCCCGACTCCTACTACAGATCCGGTACACATCAACATACTCCACTCATCTCATTCCTCACCTCCATCACGGACCCCACAATACCTCATCATTACATGAGTTTTCATTTTTCATTTGTTCTCCCAATCATGTTTTTTCCTTTCTCACATAGTTTGATACGCTTCCAGCCAGTGAAATGAGAGGTTACTCTGAACATCAAAACCTCATACAGGACCTTTTTCAATAATGGCCTGGATGGAGCATGAAGAGCTCAATGCCCTTGTGGACCGGCTCATTTTTCATGTTGATTCGAATGACAGCAAAGCAAATATTTGTTTTCCGCAGAGCAAAATCCTCCGACTCATGTATGAGGCGCTACTCTCAGATTGGGTGTTGCTTGAAGAACAACTGCAAATAATATTGATGCATTTCTATCTTCACCCTCAACCGACACCAAAGCCTCATGCTGATTTTGATTTGGAATTCATGTTCAACATGCCGGATGCAGATTTTGACAGGCAGCAAGGACATCAAAACCTGGCTTCATGAAACTCCTCAACAAGATCTGCTTTAATCCAGTCTTTCATCGAGGAGGTATACGTCCCAGTTGCCAATTGCCCATCAACTTGCGCTGACTCTTGAGCGCCTCGGATCAAATGGCAACAGCGCATCGGTTGGCCGCTTCTCCAGAAATTTGAAGGTCGGGTGTAATACGGTTATCAAAGTCACACGTCAGGTCATCAAGGCCATCAATTCTCTAGGTCGTCAGTATCTTGTTTGGCTTGATGCTACTTGACGTGCAGAAATATCCACAGTCATGGCAACCAAAGGTTTTGTTGGCTTTTTTGGTTTTGTAGATGGGACTACAATCCCATTGAACCAGCAACCTGGCTACAACAGGGAGGTTTTCTATGATCGAAAACGTCATTACTTGCATAATGCCCAGGTTATTTGCGATTGCAATAATTTGATTACTTCTTTCATCACCGGGTGGCCTGGTTCATGTGGGATAGTTGGTTCTTCAAACGAATGCAGCTTCATTCGAATCCTTCGGCCTTTTTTGACGATGGTATGTTGTTCACGGTGCAATTGTGTATCTTTCTTTGATTGTTGATTTGACTTTCTCTGACAGGTCAATACTTGCTTGTAGACTCAGCTTACGAGCTGTCCAAAAACCTCATACCTGTGTATAAAGCCCCCGCGGCAAACATCCCAATCAACTCTGATTTTAACTACTGTTTGGCAAAGGCCCAAGTGTGCAAAAAACATGCAATTGGCGTGCTCAAATTGTGATGGGCTTCATTGTGAGAAATGCACTTACATTTATACCGTTGGTGCGATATGTGAGCTTATGTCTACACAATATGCTTGCGGGGCTTGGCGACCAATGGGCGGAGATGGATTGGGATGATGAAAATGTGCAAGAGGACAAACCTACACCTGAAATGACAACAGAAGATGAATCTGAAGAAGAAGAAATTTTTGTTGTCGGCTGACATTGGCATGCGTACAACATAATTACAAAACAGGTGTTCTTCCAGCATAGAGGTTGCTCCCTCACTTGTTTCTTATCTATCATTTTTAAAGAGAGAATTATTTGTTATCTTTTAATTTTGTTGGTAATCTTCTTATGCTCAGTCAAAGTATTACAGTGACATAGTGTAATATTTCAAGTTCTTGAGAGAGATAGACTTGGATTCATCAAATGAGATACAAATCAAGTTGATCAAATGAGAGACACATCAACATCTTGACTTTAATGGTAATCAACTGGAAAGAAAACATGGTGCTTGACATAAATTAAACTAGTTATAAATCAGTTGAATAACTGATTCGGCTTCGGCAGTGCTCTTGCCTTGGGCAAGAAGATCTAACAACAATTTTCTTTTTTCTTGTTGAATGGCTTCATCTCTTGCCTCTTTGCCAATTAACCTTCCTTCCTCCCGCTGATATCGTTCCCGCTCCCATTCCAATTGCTTGGTTCAACACGCCTCCTCCCGTTGGTCATGGAGTTCCGCTCGTGCCTCAGCTCAATCCATCCGTAGTTTTTCCATCTCTTCATTCCTTTAAGCTCTATTGAGTTCCTGGGCCGCTTGTTCTTGTTCGATCGTGATTTGAGTTTGAAGAATCTGGAAGCGGGATTCTGTGGAACTAGAAAATGCCGTGGCCAACAATACTTTGGGGGCTGGCGGATTTTGGAAAGCCGCCAAGGTGGGAGTTACAGGTGCCCCAGAAGGAAGCGCCCAACGTCGTCCAGTATTAGACGTCTGGTTAGGTTGTCCTCTTGTTTGTTGGCTTGCAGGTTGCCTAGATTTTGGTGGGTGCCCCAATCACTTGATTGGGTCGTCATTTGAGGAACCAAAGAATCCAAGGTATCTTGAGACGTGTTAGGCGCACTAAATGATTGAGAAGCACGCAAGGCGAGGGGGTTGTTCCGGGATGATCACCTGTCCCACGGAGCAAGTTCAAGTTTGGCTTGGCTGGTTTCATGTTCCTAGGGCTGTTTAATCCATCATCAGGGTTGGCATCATTGTTATGGTGTGAATTGGCATTGTCATCATTGGTTTGCAATGGCCAATCATGATGCCCCCCCTGGTCAGAGTGCTCTTGCGCGTCAAGATCTTTTTCTGCGGCTTCATCTACTGATGTCAATCAATCCAAAGAAGGCCAGGGAGGAGAATGTCCTTCTTTTTCTGAAAGAGAATCTTCACCAACCATTGCGCCTACGCCATTGTTTGAGAGCACCACATTGGGATTTGAGTGGTCAAACTCATACAAAGAGACGTTTACATTTGCTTTATCCCTGAAAAGGGCATCCAGTCTATGGTAACATGGACATTTGTTTTCCAAGGTGTTGTATAATGACTGTGATCCATCATTCTCTTGAATTCCCGCACCGGTATTCTCTTTGAAATGCTTTGTCTCCAAGTATTTTTTTTCCAGCAATCAAACCGCTGTTGCAAGCGTCGGCCGGTGAGGTGAAGATCAGGATTGAGTTTATTCATCCACATGGCAAATACCTTGAAAGACTGAAGCTTGGTCATTTGTTTGACCCCAATTGCAGTCTTCAATCCATCTCCAAATAAGGCAGTATATTTTTTTGATCCTCTAGATATGTCAGCAAATTTTTGTGGTCTTCTTGGGTGAATGGTTTGCCGTGATCCTCCAAATTGTCCACCTGAGATTGGGAACAAGATCCCTTGTTGGAATTGACCAATTTGCATTGCGAGCGCTGTAAGACTCAAAAGGTGTTGTGAAACCCTTTGCTGAATTGAGAAGGGGATGGATGAGTTGCAAGCTCTGCCCTTCTATGCTATCAGAAAACAAGACCACCAAGATTGCTTGGCAGTTTATTTAACGTGATAGGGATGGTCTGGTTCAAGATGGCTGTGGACCAAGTGAGATCTATCTATGAGAGTGAGTGAAGGTTGATGATGATGATGAGATGAGATGGATGATTGATGATGAGTGGTGGTGAGTGTTGGAGATGAGTGTAAGTGATGAGGAGTGTTAAGTGATGAGGAGTGATGAGTGATGAGGAGTGATGAGTGATGAGGAGTGATCAGAGTGGGGATTGAACAGAGGTTGGTGATGATAAAGAGGTTATGAGTGATGAGTGATGTAATAGATTGAGGAAAGGGTGTTGAGGTTTATAGAAAGGGTGAATAGCCTAGCTGGTAAGGGCTCAGGCTCTGAGGAATAAAGTTGGGTTGAGGTAGTGGGTTCAAGCCCCAGTGAGGGTGATGTTAAATATAAAGGGTTGTTGAATATAAGGGTGTTGGTTGAATATAAGGGGTTGTTGATATATATAAGGGTGGCTAATATTGTAAAACTATAATATAGAAGGGGCTAATACTATAGAGTGACCAGAGCAGATAGTGTTATAGGGATAAAGACTAATAAGGGTGTAATAAAATCTGATGCCAAAATCTGGTGAGGAAGGGGGAATGACAAAAAAGTTACAGGCTTATATAGACAACAATGAGGGATTTGTGCTGGCCTGACTGCACAGCAGTGAGGAAATTTAGCCAGAATGAGGGATTTGTGCTGGCCTGGAAAAGCCATGGAACACACTAGTACAACCAAAACTGAACTAAAATGCACAGCCATCAGGTCATGTGTCTACACAGCCTGTCAAAAGTGAGGTCATAGAAGGAAAATAGCTCAGATCAGGGATCAGGTGATTGATGCACAGCCACATACAACAGAATAGGGGTAGAGAGTACATGTGACTGCATGACAGCCTGCATGGGATCTGCATGAGCCTGCATGAGACCTGCATGACCATGTGGTTGAGCATATGGGTTGTTGATGTATGTAGTTGGATTGTTGTATGTGATATGTTGTATGTAGTATGTTGTTGTGTTGGTTGTGAAATGTCCTGGGTTGTGTAAAGAGTGTGATATGTAAATGATAGTGGTGATTGGTGATATGTACTGATGGTGGCCAAGGAGGGTGTGTAACTTCTGATCCAAGGGGTTTGAGAGGTTGCCGTCCAAGGTGACCATAGGGTAAATTGAGCCGTAGAGTCCGTTTCTCCAATCAATTTGCTGATTTCTGGCCTGTAGTATGAGAAAAGAGAGAAAAAGAGAAAAAGAGAGAAAAAGAGAGAAAGAAAAGAGAAAAAGAATAAGAAATAATTTTTTAATTTTCAACATTTAAGAGTACCACAGCGGTGGCAGTGTACTTGCTATACTCTAAGTGAAAATTTTCACTGTCTTCTTTACGTACTTATCCAAGCCGAACTATATAGTACAACGACCACCGCTATGAAGTTCTCGATCGCTTCCTCGTTTTTGGCTAGACATTCATCGATTGGTTCGGAGTCCACAAACACACTAATCGCTGCCAAAGGCAATTGAATGCAAAGAGTGTATGCATTCACTTGCCTTAATTTGCCGTTTTTCGCTGTCCCGAGGCCTTTGGGCATCTGGGTGACCCCGGTTCGAACGACCACTCCGCACACATGATATCAGCTTCTTCTCTGGTTATATTCCAGAATGAGTGCCCCGGTGTGGTCTATTTCCTGTGTTTCAAGGGGAAAATTTAAAAATTTTATACTTGATACAACAACCATTCAAGATACAACAAAACTAACCTCAAAAATGGACTCCACGGACAAAATAACCCTAGTCACCCACTGTAACCACCTTGATATCTCTGACGGATTGGAAGATACATGGATTTCAGCCCTTTCTTGGATTTCTTATTTTTCCCAGACTCTCACAGTCCATATGCATATTGCATACAATTTTCCACCATTTTATTCATTTTCTCTTATTCATTATCTTTTATGCACCTCCTATTTTTATTCATTTTGCTAGTTCTATTTCAGTCTATTTCATTCTATTTGTTCCATTGTGGGTGAGAGAACATTCCATGCCTCCTAATCTGCATTTAGGCTGGAAATCCCATGTAATCTTCATTTAGACTGGCAATAATCCCTCATTCTGTGACATGGAAATTTGTGAAATCTCTCATACTTTTTACTATATAAGGAGGTCCTCTGGCTGCCATTTGTATCTCATCATCCCATCATCCACTCTTATGGCACTGATCACAACTCATCCAACTTTAGTATCCTGAAAATCTTACCCTTATAAACCCTGATCCACTTTATATACTACCTTACCTCATTGCAATATATATATCAAGTTTCATCTTATACAAAAGGCCCTTGGCTATAGCCCACTTGAGCACCCCTCCCTCACAGTGGCCTTGCCCAACTAGGCTATTTCGCCATATAATTAAACCAGTCTTTCTTTATTTTTATACCCCAGCCAAAGGACCTGAGTTCAATTCCTGGTTGAAGCATCTGCTCCCACATACTTTCCATCCACTTTTTTTAACAAGTTATTCACCCATCCATTACTAAGGTTTCTCAGCCTCATTCACCCTTGGCAAATCCCAACCTCTGTTCAATCCCCACTCTTGTCATAAATCACCAAACATCAAGAAAGCCATCATTAAAGAATTCAACTATCACCCTCAATCCTGAAGCCATTCCATAGCCACAACATACACATATTCCATAAATCAAACACTCATCTTGAACAGAATTACTATCACTTGAATAAAATCTGCCAAGCTTACCTTGGTGATCTTGTTTTCTGATAGTATAGAAAGGCAGAGCTTGCAACTCCATCATACCTTTCTAAATTCAGCAAAAGGTTTTAACTAACACTTTTGAGTCTTACACCGGGGAGACATTTTCTTCCTCATTGTCGTTTTCGGTCACCTCTTCAGTCAGATAGTCGCTAGTCCCTGCTTCACTCTCTTCTGCCTCTCTGTCTGTCTGTTTGTCGATATTACCGTTTATTCCCCAACGATATCGGAAATGGTGCTGTAAGACACCTTCAAACCAATTGTGCATGATGCCCAGCACCACATTCTTGACAGGATCCCAGTACGTCAATCGGTTGAGCTCTGACGTTCGCACCCCGGTTTGTTTGACCAATTTTTTTCGCGCTGTCTGAGTCGCGTCTGTCCACTTGCGTGCTGCGGCTAATGTTGTGATTCGAGTTCGACTTCTTCCCATTTGCATTTGCACAATGTCGGTGTTGAGGACATCGCACCATGAACAAAAGCGTTTGGCTGAGTGTGAAGAAAAGCCAGCTACCTTGTGCGTGGCAACTACATCACCAATTAAGGCCCAAGCTTAGCTACGACTGATTGACCCTCTGGGAAGCGGTAGGTCTTGACCCGAATACTTTTTTCCAGATTGAGAAGCTCATCTACTATTGGCCGCATAACATTGCTTATTGTGACCATATCAGGTTGGTTTGGTGCTGGAATTATCCCGGCCAAGAATGTGTACTGAGGTTTGTATCGTATTGACGGGTGAAGATTCAGACAAGTGAGAGCCATGACACCTAGCAAGACTTGCTTCCCTGCAAGTTTGTTTCCAAGAGGATTAAACCAGTCTACGAACATAGAGAAAACTAGGTTGAGAGGAGCATTTTTCAAACCTTGCTGTCTGGGTAATCCCGCTATCTTCTTACATGCGTGCGAGTGGAGGTAGTCGGTTACGATGTCTGGATTTAATGGTTGTGCAGATCCCTCTTCAAAGGATGCTTCAACTTCGGGCAAGGAGAGGAACCACTCAATCCAGTCCTTAAACTCTTGTTGAACAAATATGCTGGATGGGTTTGTTGCATGAGGTAGCTGGGCCCGACGTTTTGAGGGTGATGATCGGTGATTGGGTCCACGAGCAATTCTGGTGATTTGGATTGATCTTGCCGAATCAAACAAGTCCATGCCGCAAACTGGAGATTGAGGTGTGGCCTGGTAGCCACATTCGAATGGAGAAGACTCGAGATCATATAGTGAATAGCATTTTTGACAGCAGACTTGTAAATCGAGGATTGGATGGAGTTTAAGTTGCTTTGTGATTGTTCGGACATCTTTTGGGATCTTCTGCTCCATTTCGACATCGGGGGAAGATGACGACAGTTCTTTATGAGATATAGAATGTAGTTGACCGCTTCACGACACCGGGCTTGACTTATCCCACAGACGAGATATAACCAGGCAACAAAAAACATGACATAATCTAAGAGAAAACTTGAATCAACTTCGAAATCTTTTCCCCCAGATCGACAAGCATGAGATGAATACATACGGTGCGTAATGCTGATTGGCTTGTATTCGTGGTCGTCTGAGCTGCAGCTGGATGTTGTGGTCAGACCTGGGATGGGCCTTTTTTCCGGTATCAAGGAGAGACGGGAATTCTTCAAGTGACATGTCTACAAGAGCCTTTGCTAAGCTTTTTCCTCCATCGTTAGCTGCCTCTCGCCAGTGATTTTGTCGTGTTCTAGGGTGTACGTAGATTCCTTGGCGAGTGATTCCATCCTCAACGAAGCTGTGGGTACTGCATTTTGGGCAGACACAGAGTTCCCTCTTGAAATCAGAACCCATAACGTATTTGATGTCGACAATTCACGAGTTTACGGCGAACACCAATCTAGAGAGAAAAAGTAAAATAGTCAGTCAGTAAAAGCAGTTCACATTTTTAGACAAATATATATTTACTTGTACCTAAATTTCAATAGTTCGGGGGATGTTGTGATTGGGCTGGATGATAGTTCTGATGGTTTTTGGTAAGAGGAATTTTGGGTTGTAGTTGGCAGATGGATTTGGTGATGATGAGATATTAAATGTGTGATCGTTGTGTAGTTTTCCCCCGACGTATACCTCACCCGGGCCCGGGGTCGGGGTGAGGTTTCACCGGGGTCGCGCGCCCTGCTGGGAACCACACGCTGCGGGTGCTGCGGAAACATCAGCTGCTTGCGCATAGTGTAGGCTATTCACCCTTCTATAAACCTTAACACCCTTTCCTCAATCTATTACACCTCTCATCACTCAACACTCTTCATCAGTGCTCATCAACACTCATCACTCATCACTCATAACCCCTCTTTATCACCACCAACCTCTGTTCAATCCCCACTCTCATCAATAACCTCTCATCCACTCTTCAACACCCCCTTTTCATCTATCCAAACCCAATCCACTTCTGAACAACAGTAGTATCTTGATACACCCCATCCTATCACTTTATTGAAGCTTCCAATATGAGATTGGGGGGTTTTTTTAGTGTCTAGAATCACAGAAAGGCAGAGGTATCCTCATTCATCCCTTTCAACACTCAGCAAAAGGTCTTCACTGACACTTTTGACCTTTACACCATCCAAGGTGACCATAGGGTAAATTGAGCCGTAGAGTCCGTTTCTCCAATCAGATATGCTGATTTCTGGCCTTTAGTATGAGAAAAGAGAGAAAAATAGAGAAAAAGAATAAAAGAAATAATTTTTTAATTTTCAACATTTAAGAGTACCACAATGGCTAGTGCTAAACTAGAATAGCGGCCCCCGTTCAGTTGCATCAGTATTGCTTTGTGTTGTGTAGTTTGGAGTAGAATTGTTTTGGGTGGTGGGTTAATCCCAATTTGAAGTGTGAGAAGTGTTTGCTTTTAGCTAGCCAGTGAGCTAAGCATTGCTATATATAGCAATGGTTAGCCAAAAATCTAGCTCCAAGTCAAGTCAGCTTGGGTTTAGCTCTCTCCGATGCGCTTGAATCCGGTGGCTAAAGTCCTTAGCTTGCGCAGAACTAGCCACCAGTAAAGATGCTCTTAGCCTGTGAACTTGACATGAGGAAGAGAAACATTTCTTCAGGAAGGCCACAATCACTCTAGAAAAAGTTCAGTCCTAATACTGCTTTTATTTGAGAAAGCAGAATATTTTATTTTTATGTGTTTAAAAGTGAGAGTATACATGGGAGAAAGAATGAGCAATCAAGCTGGTTAGCAGATGAGATCCAATATTATACCAAAGATAGTGCCATGAACTAGCTCAATGCCAATCTGAAAATCTGTAAGCAGCAGAGAGATCATCATGGATGGGTTAACCCTCGGGATTGAGGAGAAGCCCCATATGCTGAGAAAATATGATTGAAATGGTAAAATGTATAATAATTTATAACGGACTGATAATGTGTGTTGTAAATGCCGAGTCCAGTCGCGTGTATACAATAGACATGAAATAAATATAACTTATAAGGTAGAGAAAGAAGTTCAGTCGGAGAAACCAAGTGCTGTTTTTATTTTTTTATTGTTATTCTCGTTATACAAGGGGTACTGCAGCGAGTCGAATCGAAACAAGCGAAGATAGTTGCTTTCCGAGCCGAGGGCGCGTTAACTAGATAGGCACGGCGCGTACGAAGCTGGTGCGAATTTGGGAAGGGCCAGTAAATTTAGCGGAATCGATCTCTTCTTGAAGTTCCTCCTCGTAATGGCTCTCAGATATAGCGTCAACCCCGATGGTTTTTCATGATTGGCATCGAGTTCACCTTCTTCAGGATGGACCTTTCGTTTCCAAAACCTATTTGGAAGCTGGGTTGGTTTGATGCTTCCGGGACGCAATTGACGAGCTGCTGAGCCCCGGAAAAAGTCATAAGGATGATGATCAAGATCGCTAGCTGAGGAATTCTGGTCGAAGATGACTTCATTTTCCGATTTCGCGCGATAGTGTTGTGCAGATAAACTGGGAGAATGCAGGAGTTGAAGCATGCAGCGCTTCAGTATCTCAATCGAAGGTGTTATTTGGGTGGATAATCATATTCTTTGAGGGCGAACCAAGAAAGAAGAAAGAAAGAATTGCCTACGTGATGAGAGTACTTGGAGGCTTTTGATAGAGGCTTCTTTTCCCACAGCTGAATTTGGAGTTGAGGAGAGACTTGAGTGAGTAGGAAAAGCGGTCTAAGGCGGTTTATTTAAAGTAATGTTCTAACCCAGAGGGACGATTAATATAACGTTCCCGAGTCTCCATTCAAGCGCTGCAATCGAATACATACAAGCCAATTTCCAAGTGCTTCCTGGATCACGGTATATGTATGTATGTATGCGTGGAGTAAGCTAAAACAGCCGTGATGAAAAGGACTGAGTTGCATACATGACATCCTGGATTGCCATCTGAGGCGATTCCAGGGAGTAGCGAATTGCCACTTGATGAAGCTCATTTGTCCTCATCGTATGTACTTCCAGACAATCTGGCCTGGTGTAGCCAAAAGAAAAAGCCCATTTATTCCCTTATGTAGTGAGTCAGCTACATATGTAAATAGGGAGGCCTTTCTGACGCCGGTTTGTTCGCGGATGTGGCGCATCAATTCGTCATTTACTCAAGTAGTGGCGACACCAATGAATGCGGACCGGTCTGAATGCGATTGTTCAGCAGTGCAACCGATATACATACATGCTTGTTTTGGCACCGAACGGCGAAGGGCGTTATGTTCATGTACAGTCGAGGCCGATAAGACTCTGCCAGAGGGATAGCCTGCAAGTCACTCCATGGCAATCGATGACAACGGCCATGAGTTGCTTGGACTTTCATCGAGATGGAAGGGAGATGAGGCAGCCATTTTGGGACTACCTGTGATGCAGAGCCCCAATTCCTGAGTTTCTTTTTAAAGCAAAGCGGGATGGTATCACGCTGGCAAAGAAAAAAAAAGGGAACTACGTCATGTTTTGGCTACTAATAGCAAGCAAGGCTTAGCTCAAAGTGCCATGTTGGTTCTGCCATGAAGAAACCTCAAGACCAACTGTGAATACACGCTATGCATCTCGATGTGAACTCCCAGGAGAAACTAACGCCACTTCGTCAGTAAATGCTTGACGCCACTGGCATCCTTCATCTGGTGATTTATGGCCACCTGGTGCCATGATGCTTCAAGAACTCGGTTTGGCCAGGTTTGGCCCGCCTTCAAATCATGCATACGCCTGCAATTCTCTCAGCACGGCTTTCTGTAGGCAAGATACTCCTCACTCAAGAGTCAACTCCGCTGTTACCTATGTACTCAATCGGCGCGAATAATGGTGTACCTCACCTGATGATGACGGTGCATCATGTGGATGATCGGAGTAACCCAAAAATGCCGTACTTATTCCGTCGTATCTCTGCCCAGTCAATCTCGTTATGCTTTCAGACTCAGAGAAAACACTCTTTGTCTTAGAGATAATCTCGAGTGTATCACCTTACATACACTTACATACACATGTCCCTCAACCTACAATCGCTGACAAGATGAGTGCTGTGGAAGGACAGAGCTGAAAAAGCCACTGAGGAGCCCCTCTGCCCAGAGTCAATCGTGCCTACTCATGAACTATACGAGCTGAAAAAAAAAAATGCTTGCTATTATTAGAAGTGGCGCGTGACACTGATGGCAGTTCCGCACGGCGGTTAGCAGCTAACTGGTGCCTCTGGGTCCGGTTCCTCAACTTTGGTGTTTGATTGCTGGGACTAACCTGATGACAGTTCGCATGGCGGTTATCAGCCTCACTAGTTGTTGAAACCATCAGATCAAGACACCAAGCAATCAGTCATCAAGAGCCCAGTCATCAACAACCATCATGATAAGACTGCCATCAACAGGTAAACATCAACTATCTTAACAATTCATGCTCAACAATTATCAATAAAACCAATCAGATTAACAGATTCAGTCTAGAATAAGGATGATAAACGGGCGGGTTCGGGTACCGTGGCTTGCCCGACATAGCCTGCCTTGATACCAGGCAGGCGGGCGGGTTCAAAACAGTGATTTCGCAGTGTCCGGCCCAAGCCTATGTCCGTGATCAAGCGGACACGGGCTGTCCATCGGCGCCCCGGCAGGCAGACAGGCAAGCGGGGTGGTTCTGGGCGCCGGCGGGCAGCAGCCAGCGGCGGCCGACAGGCCGAGTGATGTGAGGTACAAAGAAGCTTAAAAAAATTGTGATTCGCATCTAGATACAATGGATTATGAGCAACAATACAAATGAACAAAGTAAAACAGTGATAGGTGTTCTTGTCACTTGATCCAATCCTGAGCCACACAAGAGTGCCTCTACACTCTGCTCATTCAAACGACATCGTAATCATCGAGGACTCGTCACCAGTCGAAAACGCCGATTCCGATGCCACAGAGGTGGCTGGGGCCGTCAGGATGACCTTAGCGACTTTGGAGAGGGGGGAAGTGGGTTTCATTCATCTTCCACCATGCAAGGATGTCGAATTTCTGCTCGCTGGAAATCCCGACATTTCTCTCCTCAAGATACAAGTCCAGCTCCGCACCTGGTGCATCGTTATTCAATCCATCACTTGATCCATTCATGTACTTGAGGAAGCGGAAAGTATCTTCGTCTTCATTCTTCAGGGTGGAGGTGGTTGAAGTGGCTAATGGGTTGGTGGGAGTGGGAGTGGGTGCGTAATGGCCTGTCAAATTCAAAATTCCTGAACGGATCTTTCCCAAGAACTCGGTCATCTCTTGGGCATTGTGGGTTTCCTCAAGACTAAATTTGAGGTAGCGAATCTTGTAGCGAGGATCAAGAACAAGACCTATTCCAGCGATCTCTTGCATTGAAGCCAATACTTATCGAATTTTTGCTTCATTGGCTCAATGAG
This sequence comes from Puccinia novopanici, assembly GCA_004348175.1. NCBI lineage: Eukaryota > Fungi > Basidiomycota > Pucciniomycetes > Pucciniales > Pucciniaceae > Puccinia > Puccinia novopanici. The sequence goes on from SMGU01010377.1 coordinate 13,140, forward strand.
TTCAGAGTGGTGACCAGCCGCAAGCTTGGACAATCCTGATAGCTGCTTCTTGATCCTTGTCATGGCTCGGTAGATGTGGTTGTAGTAGGATGTCGACTTGCACTTAATTCAAGGGTAGCTAAAAAACGAGAATCAGTAACAGTTGTGGAGGGGGTAAAATTTAGAATGAACAACAAACTTGCCTTTATAGAAAGGCTCCAGAAAGTCTCTCAACACCAATAACTCATCCCAGTCAAGGGCCGAGGGGCAGACTTCAAACTATCGTCATCCATCTCGAGCTGCTGAATGGCCAGTTTCAGGGGGACCGATGACTCAATCATGAGATAAGTTGCATTCCAGCGGTTGGGACATCCTTTGAAGGATGCTTGATCTTTGGATTGATGTTGGATGCTACAAGGGCACGGTCGAATGCTTCCACCTTGCTGACGAGCCGTGAATGTATTGACAGATTCCGGAGCGCTCTACTGGTCCCACCACTTGCTTGAGACCATCCTTGACCACAAGGTTGATGACATGAGCTGAACATCGAATATGAAAATAAACAGAGGTTGCTGGTCGGCTGGTATTTGTGAACGATCATTGATGAATCGCTGCAGTCGAGAGATAGCAAGGTTGTTTGAGCTGGCATTGTCAAGCGTGACAAATGCCAACTTATTAAGAATTTTCCACTCCACAGTACCTGCTGAGACGGTCTGCAATGACTTGACCCGTAGCGGAGAGAGAAGTGGACGGAAGCTGATAATTCTCTTTGTTAGTTCCCACTCGTCACTGATGTAATGTGCAGTATATGACCATGTACCCAGTCAGCTCGCTAGATGTCCATAGATCGGTTGTGATGCCACAGTGTCTCCTTGGAAATCTGAGCATCTCTCACTCTGCACTTCTGGAAAATTTTAATGCAATCGTTCCGCAATGTCAACCGACCGGGTAGCAAGAAATTTGGCTGTGCGTCTGCATGAAGTCGATAAATCCCTCATGCTCAACTATGTTGAAGGGTACTCGTGTTGGATTACCATTCTGGCAAGCTTCTCTCGTGTTTCCTGCTGCGAAAATCCACAATCCTTTTGTGCACCTGAAGAATGGAGCTGGGACTGCTTCGGATTTGTATTCCACCATGATCGAGAAAGCATTTCTCAGAGTGCCTGCGAAGATGATTGGTTCCTGACGATGATGCTCCCGATAACTGTGTCTTTGCAGTAATTACAGACTGCCTTAACAACATTACTATATCATTCATGATGATTGGAAAAGAAAAAAAAGAGTTTGGATCGGGTCAAAAACAAAAACACAAAACACAACTGAAGATTTTAATAATTCTTACCAGTTATGACTCTTTCAAAATGATCCCAGACCTTGCTTGTAAGTTTCGTTTCTTGTTTCTGTTGTCGTTATCAGCCTTGCTATCCACATCAGTTCTTGAGAACTTTCAGCCGATGATTTG
>SMGU01010379.1:0-11534 GCA_004348175.1 Puccinia novopanici
CCCCCCCCCCCCCCCAATAAAAAGGAGATGATTTCCAGCCACAGAATTAACTTGTGCCATGCAATACCCCCTGTCTCAGCCAAGTTCCTAATACAAAAAGGTTTAACCAAAGAAAAAACTTAGTGAATCCAAATTTCAAATCTTTATTTATTAATCCTTTTCACGTATCATTAAGAATTTCCAAAAATTTCCAAATAATTATTCAAAAACTCAAAAATAAAAAAACACTTTTTTCTTCTATTTTAATTTTCATTTTAATAATTATTTTTTCATTTATTTTTTAAATTTAATTTCTTAAAGATTATTTTTAGGGGGTTCGACACGCAACACCCCAATATTGGTTGCGCGACCCCTGGGACGTTGAGAAGACTTCCCAGGGGGGTTGCGCAATCAAGAAACTGCCGGGATTGGGGGTCGCGGAACAAATTTTTAAAAAAAAACTATTTTTTTCATAAATTTTTTTGAGGGTCACAATGAGATATATTTTATGATATTGAGGTTTATTCCTACATTTTCAGGGGTGAAGAATCTAATGGTAAGATTCATTTCTCCAAAAAACTTTATTTTTCTACTCTTATTGGTGTTACACCTGGTTTTTTGCGGTAATTTTTTCAGGTGTCAAATCAAAAGATTTTGAGAAATTTTACAATTTATTCCCAATCTTTAAATGGTTAAAAAAACAATGGTGAAATTCATTTTGGTTAAAGTTCAATAAGTCTTCCTATTTGGGAAAAAGAAATTTATGACACCCCCCAAATAGGAAGAATTATTGAGCTTTAAACAAAATAAATATCACCATTGTTTTTTTAACCATTGCAAGATTGGGAATAAATTTCAAAGTTTCCCAATATCTCCTGATTTGTCACCTGAAAAAATTCCTCCAAAAAATCAGGCGTAACACCAATAAGAGTATAAAAATAAAGTTTGTTGGAGAAATAAATGTTACCATTAGATTCTTCACCCCTAAAAATGTAGGAATAAACCTTAATATCATTCAATATCTCTCATTGTGACCCCCAAAAAAATTTATGAAATAAAATAGATTTTTTTTAAATTTGTTCCGCGACCCCCCATTCCCGGCGGTTTTTTGGTTGCGCGACCCCCCTGGGACGTCTTCCCAACGTCCCAGGGGTCGCGGAATCAATATTTGGGGGTTGCGTGTTGAGCCCCCTATTTTTATCCCTGAAATTTGAATATATCACAAAAAACCAGCCATGAGAATCTTAAAATTAACTTCAAGAAGTTGAAAAGTGTGTGTTTATAGGGAAAGGGGAGTGATATTGAAAAGAATATTCAGAAAAACTATATTGGTTAATATTATGCTAGTTAATCTGGGATGCAAACTTCCCAGTTATGGTTTTTTTTTTGATGAAAATTCATAACTATGGGCTCAAGTATGGATTTGAGACTCATTTCAAAAGAATAAAAAAAATATAATGGGAAAAACGCATAATCATTATGAATGAATGCATAAATGAAAAGCTAGGCAAAAACCATTTCCAACATTTATCTTGGGGAGAAAGTGCCATTTCACAATGCCTACAGCCAGCGGTGGGCCGCTACGCTACAGGGCCAAAATAGTGTAGTGTAGCGGTTTTTTTTTCTTCCACCAACGCTGTAGCGTTAGCGGCGCTACAGCGTTTGTAGCGGCTATTTCCGCTACAAAACAGCATAGCGTAGCGTAACAAGGCCTTTTTTTGGCCTTGTTCTGTTAGCGTTAGCGCAAAACTGCTAACGGCTACGACAAAAGTTGTTAGCTGTTAGCGGTTCTACGCTACCATTAGCGTAGCGGGCCCAGTGTTGCTACAGCTGTATTGGTATGTAGAAGAAATACCAGTATACACTGTAGAAAGAAAAGCTTCAAGATTGGCTCCTACATTAATATTCCAAAATTTGCTCAATTAAATTTTGGTTTTTCCATGAAGCTGGGTAGAAAATTTTAATTTAATTTTTTCTGTGATTGGATGTGGATGAATGCCTTGGTGGAGGAATATATGTTCTATTTTGGCAAATAAAAACTTAATGTACTCATTTTTTTTATTAGATAAGCATTTGATATGGATGTTTTTAACTTCCCTATAACTTAATTCACTCCATGAAATTGTAAGCTGTCATGGGATCCATAAAAATTGAATCCTTCCATTCTATAATTGTTCATTAATTCAACCATTTCATATGGTGATAGCTGATTTTCTGATAGGAAATCTCAAAAACTGATGCAGGAAGCCTCAAAAACTTGAAAAATTACTAATAGGATTTCTTTGGGACGGGGTGGTTGATGATTTGCAAATTTCCTCTAAATAATTAAAGCCGCCTCGGGCAGGTAGTCACTCATATCCCGGGGGCTTCGGGGGTGCACCACCGTGCCCGCATCGAGGCCCATGCCATCGACCACCAGGACTTGTGGCTAAATCTTGATTTCTCTCACTTTTCTTATGGTCGTTAAACGGCTGATACCGAGGTAGAATCCTCACATCGCGCTACTTGCGGGGCCCGAGCGGTGTTTTCTTACCTTTTCTTACTCCTTGCGTTGATCATACATTCGCGGGTGGCGTTTGTATGGCGCATGTCGCCGAGTCTTCCACTTGACCCCGCAATCTGATGTGGGATCAAGGCCTGTTTTGCGTTGATATCGCATCGAGAGTAGGACTCGTCGGCTAACGCTCGGGATCATATACCTCAATGCCTGGTCCTATCTGGGTCCCAGATGCGCACAGATGTAACATCTTGATCGGCCGACTGTGGTACTCTGCTTCTTGTCGCCTGACTGACTTTCAACGTGGATGTTGTCCATCTTGTCAATCGAGCAAAAAGACATTCGTTTACTCAGGAAGCTGCCCCTTTCTCAGCTTAGCAACCGGTCTTTTGGAAGAAGACTTGTGAACACCGGGCCAAAGCTTACTTGGTCGTGCAACATGCCATCACTCGCAGGGAGTGAGGACGTGTTATTAAAAAATTCAGAAAAAAATGCCGCCCGCTCGTTGAGTACTTACAGAACAATAGTGGCCATGTCAGGACGACTCATGATGCGTATCGGCTTCAAGTCAAGAAAAACCAAGAAACGTGAAACTGCATGTTTGTGAATCAAGTATGTTCCTTGTAGGACTTAGTTGCTTCACTTGAAGCAAGCCGGTTGACTCTGTCTGTCTACGGATAGTGTGACACCAGGTAATTGACAATGAAGCTGTCGCAGATATTCTACACTTTCATATCTTGAGCCCAGCCCTTGATGTCATGTTTCTTTTTTGTTAAAAGAATGGAAAAAAGAACAGCGCATGATTCCTAGAGGAGTGTGAAAAGAGAAACTGAGACATTAGAGTCTATAATTACCGATGACAGACTGGGATAAACAAGTGTATGATGCATCATTTCCAGCGCATTGAAATTGCAAGCTTCCTTTAAAATTGCGCGGTGAACGGAATGATTTCAAACCTGAAATCGACTGAGACTGAGGGGGACTTAGTTGGATACAAGACTCGGGCAGGAGAACGGATCTTGTGAGGGAAATAAGCCAGAGAGCATGATCGGAAGAGTACACTCAATGCGCATGCACAGTGTGGCACTGACTGTAAGAAATCAGACTCAGGCCGGGCTTTCCAGACTGTTTCTAAGGAAGTGATGGTGTCCCCATTTATCTCAGTCGACTGAATCATCCTATGGCAAGAATGAGAGGGGTTGAAGCGTGGGCACATTGTCATGATACGATTGGAACACGACCCGCACTAGAAGTCCCATAATTGTAGACAAAAGAAAGGGGGAGAAGCCTCACCTCACCAGTCCGCGAATAAAACATATCGCGACGGCTATCCCAAACGCATACAAAACAGTTAAAGGTGGTCCATAACCGACCCCTAGAACGCATAGGAGAACCAAAGGCTGAGGAAATTCATGCCGCAAAGCTTCGGACGGCCAATGCTAGAAACTAGCATGATCTCTTGACTCGATGTGTGCTGGGCTGGAGGGTTCAGTGGAGTCTCCTGAGCCATGTTCGACATAGTCAAATTTGGATTAGTTTAAATATCCCGTCGGCGACTTGTACGTTAGGATATCTTGTAGGCAATCTGAGGGCCCAAATCCGTTTCCTCCAAGCATTGGTAGCATGGTGCATGATATATCACGATGCGTTCAGCTTGTAATTCACCACTTGTATCCTTTAGGTCGCCCCTGCGAAGGCGTCGGCTGGTGTTGCGGTGCTCATGGTGCTGTGTTGTTCAGAATGTCTCCTCAAGCCCCCCTAAACAATCGCCTCATACAACTGTGGCCTTAGATGGCTATCTTTGAGAGGTGATGTTGCAACCCTCTTGCATCCCTTGAACACTCTCTACCCTACATGAGAGCTTGATCAGCATTGACTTTCCTGGAATCTACATAGAATCACAAATCTTCCTGCCCGATGACTGCATCCATAGCAAGTAGTTGGCGCTTGATTCATCTCAACATCGCCCTTCACACAGGAGACGCCCATCCTCCAAGCCACTCCAGGCTTTAATTAGCGTGCATTGTTTACGAGTGGTAGCAAGAGAATCAGCCTGCTGGTATGTGCATATCACACAACATAGTGTTTATAATACTAGCTGCTCCAGAAGTTCAAGAGGATGCCGCTTGACAGGGTCAAAGGAATCTCAACCATCCCTATTACTGGGCTGGTCCTCAGCCCTAATAGCACAAGAAAACGGACTACTTAACAAGCCGATAGTTATCTTTCGCGAGCAAAAAAGAGGGGGCAGAAAAATACGTCTTATCTCGGTTGTCTACAAGACATTTTTCTGGCGAAAGTCGAACTGGACGATTTCTAGTCGTCCTGTAGAATTAGAGAGCTCGAAATCTGGCTACATAGTCTTATAAATATGGACTCTATCTCTGAACAAGCTCAGAATATCCTGAGTAGATAATCACGGGATCAAACATTTCATCCTAGGTTAGTCCAACCTTTATTTCTTTTAGATACTCGCCGGCCAAACCTGCTTGGGCTTTGGGTCTTGTGATGTTGAAAGCAATCAACATCTTCCCGTTGGTGGTACTTATAAAGCCGGCCTCTCTTCATCCCTCACATCCCCCTCCCAGGAGCTTCCCTCCTTCTCACCCCATTTTCTTTCCATCCCTCATCAACAAAATCCCTTCCACATTTAATTAACGCTACTCGATCGAATAACCATTAAAAACGATATATCATTGTTCAAGATGTCTTCCACCCCAGAGATAACCCCCTGTGCCACCGCAGAGATAGTTCCCTCTGCCACCGCAGCGATAGTTCCCTCTGCCACCGCATCGATAGTTCCCTCTGCCACCGCAGTGATAGTTCCCTCTGCTACCGCAGAGATAGTTCCCTCTGCCACTACACACAGTCCTGCTCATTCTCCCTCCTCTCAAGTCCGTCCTACACCTCCGGCTCCTTTTCCGTCACAGCCACCTGAAAATGATGGGAGTTGGTACACGGAGGCCTCTTCACCCACGGAAACCCTTGTAGATTGCATCGATGAGGAAGATGCCCGTACCGAAGTCGCAGTTCCAAGAACCTTCGTTGCATTTCCAAGAATCGTCCCTGCCGCGGCTCCCCCCCGATTCAATCCTATCTGTAGGCTCATGAAGCTTCCTTGCTGACATTTCGCAGCGGCGGTGATGAAGCTGATTCTTTAAACGCTTTTCCTTTTTCTTTCATTCTTTAGTCCCCCCTGGATGTCCGGTGCATGTTCCCTTACCGCCCGTCGAGCGCTCAGAGGCCCAAAAAAATCATCTTAACCCGGCTCGCTGTCAGATATTTGACGATCGGTGTAAAGTGCCGATAAATTATCACTTAGGTAGGCCAATCCCATTCCCAGCTTTCTATCTGAAGAATATGAGCCCAAGCTTTTTTATACATTTCGGTGATTGGTGACTGATGTGGGGGGCACCCGTCTTCAGAGAGGGACTGGAGCCAAGAGCGATGGGACAAGTACTTGGGCGAGGACTATGTTCCGCCTGACTCGCCGAAGCTTGACCCCAAAGGGATTGCCATTCCGACGCCCGCATGGCGAGATACCTCCCAAGACGTTCCCCCGCCGCCGAATACCCATGTGAGCACGGCTGCGTTCGAGGCGCGCATGAAGATCGTGGTGGAGGAATTCTTCAATCCTCCTCCAATCAAGGATCCGCTTCCTTATTAAGTGTCCTCCATTCAAGAGTAAGTCACTTCACCCATCAGGGCCTTTCTTCCGCCGATCACTGTCCCCTGGATTCCTGCTGATATGTTCATGTACACCCTCTTCAAGAACAAGGGCTAGGATCTCGCTCCTCGTCTTTTATGCTTGCTTCCACACACACCCGTCCTCCTCCGTCGCCTGCTGGGCTCCAGCCCGTTTCTGCATTTTATATCACACCATATATCCTTTAGCCGCTCCCTTGTCAATGCGGCGTGCTGATCTGAAAACACACGTATCGACCAGCCTTGATTCCCCGAAATTTCTTGATTCCCATCATGTATTTTTAATCAGAATCTTAGTGATGCTGAGAAGCTATCCATTTATATTTCTTGGTGGTTCTTCTCGCTTCCTATTGATTTTATACCTGGACTGTGTGTGTGTTTGGATAGTTAACACCTCATTGATATCCTTTCCGTCCAATCCCGCTCCGATGATTTTTCAGTTGATCTAACTCTTCTTGAAATCTCGTCCCTTTCTTTTTTGCTGAATGACTCTATGACTCCTACACCCCAATCCACAGCCACAAACCTAACCACTTTAAAGATATCTTTTTGTCAATGAAAAGTTTGGGCTGTATACAAAGAGTGTGTGTGTTAAGAGTGATACTGGTAGTGGGCTTGGCCGGCCCAAGTTGGCAGAAGGATGAAAGCTCGAGATGATGCTAAAGGCTTGATTTTTGCGAATCCTACAAGGCTAAGAGCTACGATGTATATATGCCCCTGCATCCTTCCTGGGCAACAGCCTTGTGTAGGCACAATTTCCTGGCGTGTTTTCTAGCAGCACTGGCTCTTCATGAAGCAGGGACATTCATCCGCCAACAAACCAGATGTGACACTGGGTGAGCATTTAGCCTGCAACTGCTCCGCCACACTAATAACAGCGGTTGGCGCGTTTCTTTCCAAAAAAAATTCATACATCCCAAGACGTTCCTCCACCACAGAATCCCACTACTAGCTTGTCCATCATCATCCAATAAAGGATCAGCTTAATTAAGTTAATGTTAATGTTATATGTTTATATATATTATATGTATTATGCGGATGCTAGGAGAGATAGGTACATGTCTGTATACTTTAAAGGGGACCTTCTATACTTATGTGGACTACTTGTGTATATAAAAACACGGAATTAACACACTCTTTATCATTTTTCTTGCAACACCCAAGGTTGTAGACAAATCAAGAAAAAAAGATTACCATGGCGACCATCCATAAAATTGAAATGGTGTAGGGAAGAGTTTATACGGATAAAATTGAAAGGGTGTAGGGAAGAGTTTATACGGATAACTACTTACTATTTGTTTGCTGACTCATTCGTCTATATATATGATGAATATATCCAGCGATTGACTGGAGAAAAAAACAACGAAGGAGTTGAGAGACCGTACCAAGAAAAGTCGGAGAGAACAGTCAATCGGAATCCTTGATAGATAAGACGCGTTTGCGGAACTGGTTGATGAGAGATTTCTTGATGTTTTTCTCTGTTTGAGGAGTGTTGATGAAAGACGAGGATTGAGGGAGGGCGTCGGCGGAAAGAGGGATTGCAGAGGATGCTGTGGAAGGGGGCGGAGGAGCAGATGAAGAGATCGAGTTATCGATCTGGATCTTAGTCGATGCGAGTTGCAGAATGTCCTCCTGTTAAAAAAAAAAAAACATCAGTACCCAAAACAAACAACGTCGGACCGGATGGATGAAGAAAATCAACCTCGATCGTCCCTTTCGAGATCAGCTTGAAGACCCGCACGTCCCGCGTCTGGCCCAACCGGTATGCCCGGTCCTCTGCCTGTCGGTCGTTGTGCGGGTTGAAGTCTTGGTCGAAAATAATCACCGTGTCGGCGGCCATCAGGTTCAATCCCAGCCCGCCGGCCCTGGTCGATAACACTAAGCAATCCCCGCCCCCAAGCCCAGCCACAATGTTTCAATGTATATTAGCACACATGATCTCGTCTTTTGTCTTGTTTCAAAAAAAAAAAAAAGCAACAACAACATACAAAATACGGTGATCGACGGGTCGTTTGTGAATTGGTCCACTAGCAACTGTCGCTCCACCACGTTCGTCTGCCCGGTCAGGACCAAGAACTTGACCTTGAGGAGATCGAGAACGACCTTCAAGATCTCGAGCATCTGAGTGAACTGACTAAAGATGAGGAACCGGCTAGGTTTGTGGGAGTTGGCTTGGTGGGTGTCTGGAGGTGGGTCGATGTTGGAAGAGAGGATCTGCTGGAGAGTCTTGATTTTTCCCGAGTTAAAGAACTCGTCTCGGTTGAGCTGGAAGCGTCGAAGAGTCTTGTGCTGCCCGCAAAACAGATCTATCTCAAAGTCCGACATCACCTCCAGATCCTCAACGATCAGCTCCATCGAACAGTCAAAGAACTCCACTTCGTCCAAACAGCTCTTCGCGATTTTCCGCAGCATCTTATCATCATACTGTCGCCGGAAGAGTAGTGGATGGTTCGACACTTTCCGTAGCTCCATCAACACGTTCGTTGTGGAATTCGCTATGGCCTTCTTTGCTGGACTGGCCTTGCCGCCTGTCAACAATCCATTCTTCTTGAACCTTTCCGTTTCGTCCTCTTCAAAATCCTCATCATCTTCATTTGCAGATGAATTCAATAGATACTTCTTACTCTTCTTGATCAATTGGTTGTAGGCCTCTGATTGACTGGGCTCGAGTTCGCAGTAGATCACCTTCTCGATCTTCTTGGGTAGTTCCTTTAGCACCTGAGTCTTTTTCCTTCGAAGTACGAACGGGCTCATCATCTTCTTAGCTCTCGTAATTCTAGTCTGAGCGAGAAGGTTGACTTGAGCCTCCGAGGGTACTTTGAAGATCATCCGAAGATCATCCTGTGCCTTTCCGCCAAAGATCTTTGGGAGAATAAAGCTAAGGAGGGAGACCAGTTCCTGGAGGTTATTTTGCAGGGGGGTTCCGGTGAGCAAAAGGCGCCAGCGGACGCGCATTCGCATCAGGTCTTTGTATCGCTTGGACTGTGAGTTTTTCAGCTGATGGCCCTCGTCGTAGACGCAGGCGTCAAATTGCATCCGGTCAAGGAACTTCCGGTCCTCGATCGTCCCCGTGGCAATGTTGTAGGTCGTGATTACCACGTCAAGTTCCGTCATCGACTTGAGCTCGTACCGCAGCTCCGCTCGTTCCAACTGAGTACCGTAGTACTCCCGAACAACCAGATTCGAGCTGAAGTTTCCAAACTCTCGCTTCCAGTTCTCCAGCGTCGACGAGGGCACCACCACCAAATGAGGCCCCTGCTGTCCTGTCAGCTTAAGTTGAGAGAGGAAGCAGACCACCTGGGCGGTCTTGCCCAAGCCCATCTCGTCAGCGAGGATGCACGAGAGACCCTTGGAGTAGAGCAGGTTCATCCAGTTGATCCCTAGCATCTGATACGATTTGAGCTTGATCGTCTTCGGCACCGAGGGAGGCTGAGAATATATGTAATCCTTGAATGCCTTCCTTTCTTCCTCCGTCCTCAGCCCTTGAGCATCTGTCAGATGCTCTACGAGATCTGTCGCCCCGTCTTCTTCTGTGTTTGAAATCTTCTTCTCTTGGGCGTCCGTGGCACCACTACTTGCCGATTGCACTTGACCTGCCCAGATATTCATAATCGATGATAAGTCTTGCCCGTGTTTTTCGCATTGGCTCAACACTCGATCAACCTCGAAGTATCCCTGTTTTCTCCGCCGGGAACAACATTTCGGTGAGTAGAAAGTAGGGGGAAAGAATTGTTAAGGGGGGTTCTTACTTTCATCATGTCTTGGTAATGGGTTAAAATCCCAGAATTGACGCCCTTCTTTTTCCGCAATTTAGATTTCATATCTTCAGCATCCTTGAAGGGCCGGCAACCTACGATAGTTTTGGCCTGTTCCAATGTACATGCTTTTTTGTGACGCAAGTTCAATTGAGCGGATTTATGAATACGGCGCAAGACCAAGAAATTTGAGAGGATGGTGGAGATACCTACCTGTCACAGCTGGAAGATCAGCCACGTCGCACGAGTTGAAAAACCGGAGCGCATCGTCCTGTGTTACCCTTTGATGACTGTCATTATCTTCATCTGAATCGCGTTCGGAGCGGGCGCGTTTCCACTCGTCCTTATCCGAGTCCAGATCCACTTCGTTCTCTCCCTCTTCATCTGACGCGAGATCAATTTTTCTTCTTAATTTCTTGGTGGTGGGACGGGTCTTGGGCCGGGAGATGATTGCGACGCTACAGTCCGGGTCCGAGGCTGACTCACTGCTCGAACTTGACGCCAGTCTGGGACGTTTGTTGGCCAGCGTCTTGCTACGCGTCGGCGCGGCAATCGAGATTTCATCGCCGTCGTCTGAGTCTTCTGAGTCAATCTTTCTTCTTGTTCGCGTCGCTCGAGGCATTTCCTGCTCTTGTTCCTCATCTGAGCTTTCCAGCGCGATTCGACGCGTCTTCTTCTTCGATATGTTATTTTGAGATTTGATGTACACTTTTGGGGATAGCGTGAAGGAGATTGGGTCTTTGACTAATGACTTTGGTGATGGTAGTGGTGATGAGGAGGAGGAGCAGGGGACGACAATGGTTGATTTTGGGTGCTGGTGAGGTTGGACGGAATCATTGACTGATGAGGCTAGTTTGGTACGATCGTTTACAGTGATTGGATCTTGATCGAGCTCCTCCTCATCTAATACTTCAATGCTTCCCTCGGCATCCGACTCGTCTGGGATCAAACTCCTAGAGTGCTTGTTTTTTTGATCATCATTTGATGGACTGGCTGAGCTAGTCGTACTGATATCGATTACTGGTTTCTTGCTACAGCTTTCTTTCGTCCTAAGCTGTAGGTCTTTCCGATATGATTCGGGCAGGTAAGGAGCTGGGACGATGACTTTATTCTTGGAGGTGGATGTGTTCTTGAAGAAGATTGAAGATTTCTCTGGTCTAAGTTTGCAGGTCTTTGAGGAAGACATTGTCTCTTCGGATGCTCCTGATTTTGGTTTTGTTAGCGTTGTTGTTGTTGTTGTTTTTCTCGTTGACCGTCCTTGTCGATTTTGTTGTTGACTGTTGTTGTTGTGTTCTTATTGACCGTCGGAGTGGTGTGTGTGGCTGTTGGGCGTGGTGACGTCGCACACTGCGGCGAGCGGACACCGTCGACGTCCCCGGTTGACATGGCAAAATTTTCGCAGCTTTCCGGGCTCAGAAGAATTGGCCAGGTAAATTGGGCTGGGATTGAAGGCCTTGAAAGCCCCGATCTATCCCCAAACCCCGAGTATTCATTGCACATGCAAAGTGTGGATTTTCCATTGCATTTCAGAGACCTGCTTCTCATTGCGTATCACGAGAATGGTGAAGGAATTTAAAGACCCAGCTTAACACCTTTTT
>SMGU01010380.1:0-12678 GCA_004348175.1 Puccinia novopanici
GGTCACGCGCCTGAAGTGCTCGTCTCTCAAACTCAACCCAGGTCCCCTCCCTACAGGTGGCTTGGCCATTTAACGGGGCTCTGAACAGCCTAAGAAGGAGTCTGTGTAGGGCGCGGGAAAATGATAGAAATCTGATAATATTTCGACTCCAATTTGATGGATGATCAAAACAAGAAGACAAATAGGTCCTCTTTATAGGATAGGACCAACAAATGACCACAACCACCAGTGAGCCTAAACAAAACTGACAACATAGTCGTACTATGGTACCGCAGCCGGTGTTCCGGCTGTACGGTGCTGCGCCCGAGGCTCCGGCGCTGCCACTTGTGGCCTCCTACAGCCCCGCATCTAGTGTCGCATTGCGCCGACCGACAGAGAGACCCGAACTCAACTAATAAGTCCCTCCGGAAGGACTTATGGCAAAGTCGGGCTTTTTTGCCTGAGAGGAATGGCCTTTTTTCACCAAAAAAATTCTACCGCCAATTGCTCATCACTCATATGAGACACACTAGGTAAATGGTTTGGACCATTTTGTCGGCCTGGATCTAAACTACATTTGCGACTTCTTCTGCTGCCCATATCTTGCTTCCTTCAATCCAAAACCTGGGGATGAAAGAGGCCAAAACCTAGGGATGAAAGAGGCAACGTTGTAGGAATTACAACTTGCCCCTTGGGTGAGAAAAATAGGTCATTTTTGGTTTCATCATATTTTCATCGATAAGGAGACGGGGTAATTAGTATTCTAGGAGAACAAAAATGAAGGAATGAATCTTGGCTGCAATTTCTTGGCTCAAACATGCTGATTGGATGGATGGGAGGTTGTTGAGTAATTACATGATGAAAATGTGCTTCAGAATCCACCATTCCTCTCAGGCAAAAAAAGTCCAACTTTGCAAGTCCCTCCGGGGGAATGACTTAGTCTAGTTCAAGAGAGACCCTTGGTCACACATTTTTTCTCTATCACCCAAATTTGCTATCCTAAAATCTACACACCCATCTTTACCAACTCTGTTAACCATAAGTGTACACAAACTTAACACAAGTCCCTGCCAGCTGGCAGGCAAGGCATGAAGTGCAACCTCCCATCAGGGAGGGACTTGTGTGGTAAAATGGATTTTTGGCGTGAGCACTCCAGCTCCCAAACAAGTTTTGGTGGTGCATGACTTTGGAGCCTCAAAACACCCCCTTCCCAAACCTCCCCTCCCATGCCTCTTACAGCCCTCAATGCACCTGATTCTCCTCTTGAATTTTGTTTTTTCCACATCCTACCCAGTCAAGTTTCACAAGCTCCAAAGTCCAGCAAACATTGCCATTTTCCTTTCATGTTCTGGCTGATGTAATCCAGATACAGTGTGCCTTGGCAGTATTGAGATGTATTCAGAAGATCATCTTCTGTACTGTCTCTCAATTTTGTATTTATGGACTGAAATTCTCATGGACTTATGTCTGGACTAGTATTTTTTTTCTTCAACTCAATCTTGATGGAAATTCAGACTGGGAAAACACAAATTGGATGGAAGACACCTCATTCCTGAAGGTATGAGGCCCAAAAAGAGAAGGGAATTGGCTAGCGCTGTCATCAAGTAGAAAAGCAGGTAAGATGGTTGAAACAGTAATTAATTGTAAGAGAATAAGCATAAAAAAATGATATACAGGCCAATCTTCCTGAGGTGCTCAGGCAAAATCTTAAGTTTACCATGTACAGTCAAAACCTTCTAAGTGCATACCTGTCTAAGGGCATAAACCGTCTAAGTGCATGGTTTGGGGTGTCTCCCCATGTTGGTGCGTGCCAAATTGGTGTCCATACCGCATACCGTAATACTGCATACCAAAATGAGGGAACCAAACCTCCATTAGTGCATACTTATGGATATTTTTACAAAAGATAATTCTCCAATTGAGCAAAAGAGACGCACACAACACATCAGAAATCCGAAATGAACTTCACCAAAATCATCAATATGGATCAAGCCATCTATCTCACCTTGGCAGGCAACACCTTCTTTCTCCATCCCAATCCTCAAAAACCCAACCTGGATGATGCGACTAAAGAAGTTGAAGAGATGGAAGTCCACCAAATCGAGCAAGCCTATCAAATAATGAAAGAAGATTATAAAAAAAAGGAAGATCAGTTAAAATCACGTTTAAATCAAGGTCAAAATCTTACTTCTGAAGAAGAAGACTGGCTCGATGGCCAAGGGAATCTGGTTGATACCGAGCAGCTCATGATGCGAATCACCACAATTAAAGACAGATCAACCATTCAACTTGTCCTCGATGACGTCAAGAAGCTGCGAGAGGTTCTCAAATTTACAGCAACAGACAATCCAGTGTCAAATACAAAAAAGACATTGAAAAAATCAATCGATTCCGAAAACACCACCCATGAAAAAAAAATAAAAACAAGCACAGAACCGACTAAGAAGAGAAAGGCGGATAGCGATGCAACTCCTTCTGTATCTAGATCCAAAATAAATCTTGCCTCGTATTCGGAAAAGGTTGAAATTCTCGATTGGTACCACCAGAACAGTCGAAATCAGTCAAAAACAGCGGCCCATTTTTCCAAAATCTATCCTCACCTCAAGATCAAACAGCCGCTATTGTCCAAATGGCTTAAATCCGAAGAAACAATCCGAGAGAATCATCGCCAAAGCAATCAGGCTTCGACCAAAAAGATCCGACAGCTGTGTCATCCCAAAGTCGAAGCATCATTGACTGAGTGGATGACACAGGCAATCCACTGCAATCTGCTGATCACAGGCGACACGATAAAGGCCAAATGGCGTGAATTTGCACGGCTCGCAGGAATACCAAGCACCGATTGGCTGAAGCTGAGTGGAGGGTGGCTTGAGTGCTTCAAGAATCGCCACAACTTGAAGTCTTATCGTCGGCATGGGGAAGCGGCCTCGGTGGACATCAATGTTGTGGAAATGGAGGTTGAACGAGTCCAGAAGATAACTCAGGAATACTCCCTGAACAACATCTTCAACATGGACGAGACGGGATTGTTTTATGCGTATGTTTGCTTTTTCTAAAAGATTGGAGCAATCGATTGATCAGTTTTTCTGATACACCATTATTTTACCTTCCATCTTCACAGAATGCCTCCTGACACAGGCCTGGCTTTCAATAAGAGTCACGGTTTAAAAGGAAATAAGACTCGTTTAACTCTTGCGGTCACTTGTAATGCGGATGGAAGCGAAAAGCTTCCGATTTTATTCATCGGCAAATACCACCGACCTCGCTGCTTCAACAAGAAAGATGCGCGCCAATACGGCTACGAGTATTACAACAATGGCAATGCCTGGATGACGGCCGAGATCTTCCAACAATGGCTTCTCTCGTGGGACTCTAGGTTGAGAAGTGAGAAGAGAAAGATTCTCTTGCTTCTGGACAACTTCCGTGGACATGCAGTCCCTGAAGAAGGCTTAACACAAATACGGGTTGAGTTCTTTGTGGCCAACCTCACCAGTCATGTCCAGCCACTTGATGCTGGCATCATCAAGTGCCTGAAGTCTCACTACCGAAAGCGAGCAATTGCTCGATCGATTGCAGTCTTTTCTGAACAGAAGGAAGAAAAAAGTGTCAAAGATATCTTTCATGTTAATCAGCTCATGGCAATGAAGATGGCAACAAAGGCTTGGGAGAGCGTTTCGAGCACCACGATTGCAAACTGCTGGTCGGCAACAAACATTGTTGGAAATGGCTTACCGACCGGTTCGAATGCAATAAAAAACATGTTCGACCAGGAGAATGTAATGATCGAGCGACAACTAGACACACTTGAACAGATTGGGGCCGTCTTACCTTCAAACAGAATGCGAATCGATAATCTTCTGAATCCAGAAGGAGAAAACACTGAAGCGGCAAGAGTATGGTCAAACGAGGAGATTTTTGGCTTGGTGGAAGAGGAGGAAAAAGAAAATGATTTTGAAAAGAAAGAAAACGAAGAAAGTGAACTACAAGTCACTCCTCCTACCAAATCAGAAATGGTGATCATTGTGTCCAAGATGCTCCATTACTTGGATGAAAGTCATAATGAAGAAAACAATTTTAGCCATCTGGTACCTGGCTTGGAGGAATTTCAGCAGGCCTTGTTGAAAAGCCTTCATTTTGGTGGTCGACAAGCTGGAATTCAGGATTTCTTCAAACCTGTCTCTCTCTCTCACTCTTCTTTGTAGTTTTTTTTTTTCTTTGTTCATTTCTGTGTTTGTTTTTATTCCTATTCTTTGGTTGTATATTTTTTTCTGATGTTTGCGCAATTGATTTTGATCAAGTTAAAAACATTTAGAGTCTCAAATCATTGAATTAAGTTCTGGCCAAGCGTGTTTTGTATTTGCCAAATAAAAATCAGTGAGAGAAGAGCAATACCGCAAGAACAGACATTCAGGTGAGGAATAGGCAGACAAACAAGACCAATACCAAGATAAAAAACATTCAGGTGAGCAATAGGGAGACAAATTTCACATGTGACAAGAGAACAAGGAGAACAAGCCAATGAAAAATAAAATCACAACAAGGAGGAAGTGGCTTGGCTTCTCAAAGAAGCCAAAATTTGTTTTTTCTTTAATTTAGAGTACTCCCTAGAATCTTCATTGAGGGCCGAGAGGTCTTGATTCATGATCATCACCTGTGTGTTGGTTGTTCCTGTTTCAGTCATCTGCTGTAAAGACTTGGCTTCCACGTCAAAGATATCATTTTGATGTTTGGTTTTGGCAGCAACGGTCGTATGGGCAAGAGCGATTTTCTCCCTCCACGTGTCTTCATTGGCCGAGATGTTATGGAGTAACTTGGATTTCTTCCTGAGAATTGGACGGTTGAGGCTGGACTTATCCAGTGAGTTGTTTTTGAAGTCCATTATGGCATTGGAGGCGGCGGTGGATGAAAGAGGTGGCTTGCTACTTTGTGCTTCTGGAGCCTCACTACTGGGGCTTCTTGCTCTATTCTTCCTGGCAGCCTCACTAGATTTATGTGTGTTTTTGTTGATATACGCCAACCACTTCAACACCTTAGATAGTATGTTGTAGCAACAAAGGTGTTTGAAAACCACCTTTTGATCCTTGGAGAACAAGTGCAAAGCATGATTCAGGAAGTCCTCAAGAGAAGCACCACTTTGGTTGTGCTGTTTGACCTGGTTCACACAACTGCAAAATTTATTGATGACTTTTTGAAGAACGCCCCAATGAGCATTCAAGCTACAGGCTGTGCACTTGCTTCTGGGGATATCTTCCTTAAAGTGTTGCACCACTTGTGACCAGAATGTAATGCATGGCTTCTTGATTAGTTCCTATTAATGGGTCCTTGGATATAGCAACCCACAATCGGCATAGTTGCACATCCTCAAATTCCTGATAGTTGCTTGATTTTTTTTTCACGTTTTCCGTTTCAGATTGGCTGGCTTCATTGTCAGGCTGGTTTGCGTTAATTTCAGTTGGTGAGGGAGGTGGAACAAGATTGAAAACTGTTTGGTAAATAAAAATTCAGCTTTGTTGTTTCTTTTTTGATGTTTTTGAATCCAGAAAAGTAAAATCACTTACAGTCATTGGGGTTTATGTTTAATAGCGGGTCGAGGGGAAGAGCCATGATGTTGATGTGTGTTGTGGAGGGGATATGCAACAGAAGGGGATATGGTGGTATATATGGAGCCAAAGTAGGGGGATTTTTTTGGGATGGGTGAATCAAGAATCACAGGTTTTTTTTGGTGATATGTGGGATGGGGGGGGGGGGGCTAAAGCAGTTCTACATCTGGCACAGCTATAGCACCCAAGGGGTGATTTCCTATTTTTGGAGACGGTTGAGCAGCCCCGGTGTGGGACCTAAATTGCAAGCAGGCTGCAATATTTAGTATAGCAGTGTGATTTAGCAGCGGCGGTGGAGATGGTCTAACAAAAGCTGGCTCTAGGTCACACAATAGCAGCTCTGTTCTCTACAGTCAATCTCATAACACAAGAAGAGGCTGTTTATAAGAGCAGCTTACAGGATTAAGTGGAGGATGGTTGCCTAGTGAAACTTTGTCATATGGCAAAAAATCTGATTATAATATTTTTTTGTAATTAGGTTGTTTGCTACAAATGCCAAGGGATGAGAAGGAATGCCATGCTCCCATTTCTAAAGAATTCTTGTTGTTGCCAAAGTGAAGGATGAATATTGCATTTTTTATCTTCCACAGCACATGAGAGGCCCCGTGATGCTAAGAAGTCTTCTAGGATGTTATGTGGATATGCTCTGAGCCTTTGCAAGTTGTGCAATCTTTCAATAAGTTTGCATGTGCCCAAATCACTTTCAAATACATATCACTGTAGTTACAAGAAGAATTGGATTTTATTGACTTGGAGCTGGTCAACAATCAATTCTAAAACATGTGATATTCCCTCTGAGGAATTATCTGAAGCCATCATCAGCTTCCTTCCACACATAGCCTAGTGAGGAGAACAGGGGGCATTTTGAAGGTCACCCCCTTTTGGCTCTTCATGTAGAGGCACATACCACTAACCTGCAGTCCATACACTGGAGGCTTGGGAGGCACATGAGGCATTTGAGGCATCCCTGGGCTCTCCCAGGATGGAGACTCCCCCTGAAAGGAGAACTATCCAAACAGTGTAGTGTGAGACAAGGGGTGGACCCTGTGACATGGATCTTTTCATAAGACCACACAAATATCTATACATTTCCTTGTGGAAGACAATATGTAAAAATGCTGCTTTTTATCTCAGTATAGCAGTGTATTTCATCTGCCTGATGGATCCCCCAAAATTGAGATACATGCATGTAGTGCTCTTGTGCTTGTAGGGAGCTATGCTTCTACTAAAACTATCAGCTTTATTTTATAAATTTTGCTCTTATTCCCATTCTTCCTCACTGCTATACACTATTTCTCACTCATCATCTTATCTTTGAAGATCTTTGAGCACAATTGTAAATTTTAGTTTCAGTCCCCTTGTGTAACACGCTTCAACGGGAGCGCGCCGGTCAGACATAAGCTAGTCTATCGCCGGCCGAAATCTCTGTTGGGGGTGGTCGCAGCTCATGGTCGCAGGGCGCAGTGTTTCAATTCTTGTCTCCTCCATTTCTCCACTTTATAAGCAAGCCTTTCACTACCTGATCCTGTCAATCGTAGCCCGCCATTTTTTGCACTTGGAAGGATTTCATCCATTGAAAATTCTTTACCCTTGCGATTACCTAGCTTATCACCAGTGGATTCATTTAGTACCAAAATTCAATCCGAGATTACGAGATAGTGATCACCTACTAAAAGCTATCATATCGGGTATCTTTTCCCTGCCTAAGCACTGAAGAGCAATTAGCACAAAGGCGATGGCTACTGTGTTTTGGTTTATGACATTGTTTCTTCACGGATTGGTGTTCGCGAGACTGGAATCCACCGACACCATAGTTATTCTGAATGACAAAGATCACTTTACCGAGAGAGAAAATGCGCTTTCCCATATCCCTGCAACCCACACGTATACCCAGCCGCAGCGTGGTGACCGCGGATTAACCTACTTCAGCAAGTCAAACGTCATTGGAGCCTCTCATTACCAAGCACGAGTCAGAGTCTACACACATTTAGGTGTGATACACCTTGCTAATGTCGGAACCCAGGACCTCGACTACTGCTTACAGAATCCTGCAACGGGAAGGTGGACGCCAAAAAAACACTTCGACCAGAGGTTGAACGGCGCCTGACTCTGCAAAGCGTCAATATCGTCATCGATTAAGAATAAGATTAGCTGGAGGGCTCATCCAAGTCTTCCGCTTGCAACTTTCTGGCCATTGAAAAAACCACCGGTGTAAGAGCATCTCTAGCGGAGCTGCTATCGCGCGACCTGTAGCCAGATTTGGCGGCCCGCGCTGGTTTTTTGGCCTCTAGCGGAGCCGCTACAAGCGCTGCCAAAGGTTCCGGGTGTCGACAGGAACCGCCATTGGCTGCTACTCCTGGCAGCTCTGGCAGCCAAGACTTCAAGCTGCCAAATGGTGTCTCACGTCACCTGGTCGTCCACAATGGCCGATCCGGAACTCCTGCGCAATTGAATCCTGGTATCGTTCATGCTTCGACCTCACCGGGACCTTGCAGGGACCAAAAAACAACAACATTTTTTGGTCGAAGTGGATCCACCCCCACTCAACATCGACAGACCATTATTTCGCCTCATGTGACATATCTGTGAAAGATTTGAACATGTGCTTCCGGCCCGCTAAAGGCGTGCGGATCCACCCCCAGACCGCTAGAGATGCTCTAAGTTTGTAACCAAGACCCCCAGTGACACTGAGATGCAGCCGTGGCGGCGCACAACATGTGCATTACAGAGCCGAGCTTAGAGCATCTCCAGCAGAGATGGGATGTGACCCAACACCTTTAGCGGGTGGGGGTCGCATTTCAGAGGGAAATCACGGCCCTTTCACCCACTGCTCCACAGCAGACTGGGGATCGGGCCGTGGGTGGAAAAGGTCGGACGACGCCACGACCAATATATTGTGCAATGACGTCGAAAGTGCGGGTCGTCGACGGATGGTGGACGGAGAAGGCCTTTCGAGGCCGCCTTGGAAAGAGTGGATGGGAGGGGATTGGTAGCCGGCGGGATGGGAGATGGGATCAGATTTGGGTCCTGTCGCCAGTCTGCTGGACCCCCCAAAACCCGCGCGACTGGCTAAATTTGGCCAGAAGTCGCGCGGTCCCATCTCTGCTGGAGAAGCTCTTAACCAAGCCTCTCCGCGGGGCGTCCCTGTGGGACGCTCTCCGTAGGAGAGGTTTATACCTAAAGTCACCTTCCCTGCGGTAGAGATTTGGATTTTCTTGGATTTTCCAAGGAGTTTTTTCATTTTAATTGATTAGAAAATAACGAGTTGTGTTATTAAAAATCCGTCTCAATGGAAATGTAGGCAAGGATCTTAGCTTCACTTGCATGTAATCCAGTCACTTAATGTGGAGAAATGTCCTCGTTATTAACTTTTTGAGGAGGGTCATTATTGCACTGTTGATACTTCTGCAATGGGTGAGTATCTATCGATATTCACCACTTTGTGTTTATCCTCAAGGCAGATTTGGGTGATTTGGTTTTTTTCAAAAATTTGTAGAAGCTTCATGATTGCAATTGGGGACATGGGACCTTGACCAAATGAAAGAGGAGGTTGAGTTCTACAAACTGGCTCTGGGGTTGAGGAATAGGTCAAAAGCAATGGGAGGTATACAGTTTTGAAAAAAGCTACCAGCCATTGGCCCCAAACTGCTACACCAGAAATGTAGACATTAGGCACAAGTCCCTGCGGCAGCTTCACCGCCGCAGTGTAGGACTTGTGTTAAGTTTGTTACAGAGCCACCCCGGGCCAAAAAAATCAGGGGACCGCTGGGTTCCCCAGACTGTCCAAAAATCACACTTTCCCTGCAACTGGACTCAACATGCAAACACATCTCACCTGTCCTCTTCTCCCCTCCATTTCAGCAATACTGGACCCTTACATGGATCCGCCCCTTAGTTTTTTTTTGGTGCAATTTTTATGGCACTTTTATTCTAAGTTTTGTACAATCTTGGCGAAGATTTATTTTCCCTTTCCATTTCCTGATGAAGTGTCCTTCCTTGTACAAGCCCAGCTCTACACTCCTGATTTGCCAAGGAAGCACTCAACTGGCCCTCTCCAATCCTACAAGATTTGTAACCAAAGATGCCCCTTTTTGATGCCAACAATGGTGATATCATAATCAATATTCATTTGAAGTGAGAGTGAGACAGTTGAGAGAGGCATACAACACAAGATGTAAACAAATATCAGTGTGGAACTCAATGTCATTGATGAGTTAATTTGGGTCTACCAATTTCTCAAACATCATCCAACCCATCTCCTTGATCATCAGATTCAACTTCACCAATTTTGGCAAGGTGTAAACCCCCTCCCTTCTGGGGTTCAAAAGAATTACACAGATCAGTTGACATTTAAAGACAGCCTTTAAGCTGACCTTCCCTCTGTAGAGCGTTGTACTGGATGATTCAGAAACAGGAAAACTCCCCCAAGGGAAAAGTACATTTCATGGATGTGTAGCTATTTATAGTATTTACAAGTATGTATTTGGGTTGGTGAGATAATGAAAGTATGTAAATAAAAATATGAAAATATGATAAAAACATGAGAAATATGTAATAAAGAATAAACACATATTTTTGTAACAACACCCTCCTCACCTAGACAGCAGAGTTCTTTCCTCTCCCTTCTAGGTAAGTTGCCCTCTCTCCTTTCTCTCTTCAATCCCTTCTTCTTTCCTCTCCACAAAAGGTCATCTTTATTTGTAATGACAAATGTGAGTTCTCTCATTTCCCATATAGTCAATAAAGACACCCTGGTTCTAGAAGTTTGTTCCCCGCCATCAAGAGAGGTGGTCACCCCTTACACCAAGGCAACAGCATCCAGGCCTATGCTCTGTTCTGCAACCTTCAGCCATTGTTTTATTTCCCTAATACCTGAAAACAACTGATGTATTGGATGTTTTCCAGGTGGAAATTCACCCCAAAGCCACTCCACATCATCACACCATCTCACTATCAGCCTCTATGCTACTAAACTAGTGGATGAAGTGCACTGGGTTGTGCTATGAGTGTTAAAAAGCTGGTTCCAAAAGGTAATTTGCTGAATGTGACTGGGTAATTGACGGGGTAAGGAGTAATTTGCTCCAGTATTTAAATCTTGAAAAGCTCTTATCAAACTTTAAAAGGGAGAGAAATCCAGTATCCCACTCTAATTCTTCCTACTGAGACAGACAGGGAATATTGAGTGATTAAGTAGGGGCACTTACTTGATTGAGTGAGTCCCACAAGGGGAGTTCTAACAACTGGTGGCAGTAGCTCAGAGGCACCTCAAGACTTGTGCAGTTACTACAGGAGTATTCAGGGCAGACAATTGGAAGGGTGGATGATGGTGGAATGGAGATATAGTGGCAATAAAACTAAACAAAGCTGCCAGTGATAATTGGTGGACAATCCTGAGGAGTGTTGACCACAATAATATGTAATGAAGGATACTTAATCTGTGCAATGATGCAATTAGCATTTTGATGGTAGAATAGAGCAGTGCAATGATGCACTATTCTGAAATATTCCAGAGGATGAGTCATTGGTTTCTATTGAATCACTGGGAGGCTTAACTCCATTGCATGGGGAAGTCTAGGGACTTCCTGTGTGTCCTTCCAGGAGTCTTGGTATGTAATAAGAAACCTGGGAGTTGTTGTGTATTCAATTTTTAAGTTTATAATATTTAAATACATACTTTAAGTTCATATTTTGGGATATAATTTGTTCCATTTTTAAGTTTAGATGTAAATTACAGTAACTAGCACTGCAGAAAAAACTCAGTTAACTGCCTGCAGTTGACATGCAGCATCCTCCAGCTAAGCTGCCATCCAAACTCCACCTTTCTGCATATTTAGATTTGTTAGCACAGTAACTGTGTATCAAAGCTTGGTTGAATCATTCTTGGAGAAAGTTTTGAGTAACACCAAAAGCTTCCTTGGAGTTTCTGCATGTCAACTGCAGGTAGTTGAGCCAGTTTTTTTTGCAGTGTAGAGTAAAGATAATGTAACAGGACGAAATATGCAAGGGTAAAACAAAACCTGGTGACACCTTTCAGGAACAGACAAAACTAAGCAAAAATGAACATAGATATACATAATCAGGCTCGGTGGTTCTAATGGAGATTAGGGCATTGGAAATAAAATTTTGGGGATGGTATTTCTGTTGTATCCATCAGAATAAGGCTTTAAAGAGTTAGGTTGAGGTTTTCATGAACATTGTAACCATTTGGGGAAAATCAGGTATGGTGATATTACCTCGGTGGTTGACAGTCACCATGAGATTCTCATGCTTTTTGATCTTCTCCTTTAAGAAACCCTAGAACAGGGTCACAACAACACCAAGTTCATAGCTTCCCAGGTCAATTGAATTTGGGGAGGTGTGAAAAATATTTACACCATATCTGTGTGCCAATCTAATTGGACCAAAAATCTACCCTAATGTCATCTCTATTCCTGTAGAAGAGAACAGCTACTAAAAATAAATTAAATTGTGAAGATGAACATCCCAGGATAAAGCCATCAGAAATTCTTGGGCATCAAATTTGATCTCTTCAGTAACCTGTTCTTCAAAAAAATAGCTACTTGGGAACTGATTTCTCAGGAGACATGTAATTTTATAGGTAGAAGTCCTGGTAAGATCTACAAATTAATCAAGATTATCAGCATAAAAGTTGGTGATGGCTCAAACCTAAAGTGCACACAAAAAGGAAACTCCAAACCTTAACAGTTTCACATGGATAATGGGAGGAAAATAAGGGTATTGAGTCTCTAGGACTGATCTTGAGAAATGGTTGTTTATAATGATGGTATCAAGATGATATTTCAGCAATAAAACAACTATTTTTCCATGAGGAAAAGAATCCTGGGGCTAAAAAAGGATTATTTATAATATCTACAACCAGAGACAAGATAATCAAAAAGAAAAGAGCTAAGTAATAAATTACTGTTAAGAAAAGAAGTTGAGAAAATGTTTTCATGATTTATTGAAGAAAATGGGGAATTAGGATGGTTATTGATCAAACCATGAGCATTTTGTGCTTGAGCTGCTCCTGCAAGTGATGTGTCATGGGAAAAGTTGGTGACAAGCAGTGGTAGGAAATACTTCTTAGGTGAAGCAAAAA